>PVJX010021636.1:0-31630 GCA_004027295.1 Dolichotis patagonum | reverse complement strand
GGACCCTATCTCCTGATCTACTCTGCCTGTGTTTCTCTCTGTTAGTATTTCAAGGCCCTCTATACTAGAGATTATAGCCAATCTTCTCTGCCTCATTTCTGCTATTCTATTTTTATGCCATTGATAGTCTATTTTTCTCTTCCACTCCACTGTCTGCCTCATTCACTGAGGCCTCTCTGCCACTGTTCCTGAAATGCTCATATTCTTGTTCTCTCTCCCTAGAATGTCCTTCAATATTTTTTGTAGGGTTGGACTGGTGGTCACAAATTCTCCTAGCTCCTCTTTGTCATGGAAGCATCTTTTTTCTCCATTAATCTCTACAGAGAGTTTTGCAGGATACACCAATCTGGGCTGGAGATTGTTCTCCTTCAGCACTTGAATTACATTACTCCAAGTTCTTCTTGACCTGATTGTCTGTGTCGAGAAGTCTGCCATGAAGTCTGCCATGATTTCATATAATTGAGAGCACTGGTATTTGTTGCATATATATTTATGATTGTTATCTCTTCTTCTTGGATTGTTCCTTTTATAATAACGTAGTGACTTTCTTTTGTTTTTTTTGTAGTGACTTTCTTTAGTTCTCTTACTCAATCCTGAAATTCACTTTGCCTGCAAATAGAATAGCTACCCCTTCTTTCGTCTGATATACTGATGCATGAATTATTCTTCCATCCTTTGACTTTTATTCTATGAATTTCTTTTTGAATTAAGTGTGTTTCTTGTATGCAATATATTGTTGGATCTTGCTTCTTGTTCCATATTGAGCTGGTGATGTAACTCATCCATTGTACCAGTTTGTGTCTTTTGACTGGTGAATTGAGGCCACCAACACTGATATTACAACTCATATATATTGACTTATCCCTCTCATATTATTTTTCTTGTTTTTGGCTCCCCACTTTTTTTCTTTTCCCTCTGCTTGTTTGAATTCCCTGGAGGATTTCTTCTCCTGGAGCTTATAGAGCTATAGTCCTCTTTCTCTCTTTCTGGCATGTCCTCTCTGGTTTCACTAACAGGCAACCCGTGGAGACAGAGTCCCCAGTCATGCTGATCCACCACAGAAAGCAGTAGTACCTTTTTGGTGGGGTAGTGGATAATGTTAGCAGGCCTGCCCTGAGGCCAGATTCGTCGTGCTTGCCACAGTCCAAGCAATTTCCATGGCTCTGAGCCCAGCTGGGGTTGCTAGATGAGGCCCAGCGATCTAGCTCAGTGTCAGAAGTGCCTGCCTGGCAAGCCAGCAGCAGTTCCCGATTTCAAGCTCAACCAGGCCATATCCAAGACGGTTCCTGGCTAATTGCTCTCTCTCATGTGAGGACTAAGTCCTCAGCACTCACTGCAAGTTCATGCAGTCTCCATTTCCACTGCTTCCCTCCACTGATGCATCTCTCTAAAGAGGCCTCCGGGGTCATTGGTTGTCACTGTGACCATGACTGTATGTCCCCAGGTTTAAACAGCTCCTCTTGCATGAGTCCTACCTAGGGAGAAAGCACTACCAGCTGTCACCTTCTTCTTTTTTAAGGTTTCCTTTTCATTCTCTTTGTGGGCTTCAGTTTTCACTTCAGCTTCTTCCTTAGTCCAGGGGACCCACTTCCCTCCTTCTTGTCTTCCTCATGATGCTACATTCCAGCATCTCGACAGTGACTCAGGGAAACTTATTTTAAAGTAGTTTACTACTATTACACAAGACAAGAACAATACAAGGAAGAGAGACATGTGTTGGACCTGGATAACAAAGAAGGTTGATAAGGTGAATTACATGTATCAAAAAGTATGTATTTAACAAGCAAAGTGGGAGGGTAAGGCAAATTTGATGATCAGGATTGAAAATAATCAAAGTATTTTATGTTGATACACATGTCTGCCAAATGAAAAGCATTAATCTGTATAGCTAATAGATATTAATAAGAAAGATGAAAATGGTTAAACATAATTAAAAATAAATAACATAGGTTATCTCTAAATATAGATTTAAATACTTCCAAATTTTAAGTTCATATTAATACTTAAATTGTAAAACTATAAGAAAAACAAGTTAGTGATTGTTACATCTGAACAAAATTAATTAATAAAAATGTATAATTAAATTGGAACACATGATATCCACATATACATTAAGTGCTTTTCTAGTGTGTATATATATATATGTGTGTGTGTATGTGTGTGTATATATACATATATGTATAAAATGAACTTTTAGTTATAGCAGATACAATTAATTTATAAATTTGTATGTGTAATTATAAAACACTGTTTAATTTTTGATAGAAGATATAATTTTAAACCTAAAGCCATAGAATAGCTACTGAAGACTATTTTTCAGTAAAGTTTAAACCAGATTGCATCCCTGTCATTTGGGGAAGATTTCAAAAATCCACAGTAACTGCTGTATACCCCCAACTGCATAATAAAAATTATGCATCTGTTGAAAGAAAAATTACTAAACAAAATCTGCTCATAAGTTTGGAAGTGCATAATCATGCTTAAAATTTCCAGTGTGAATTTTGCATTCTGAGAGACATGATCTGTTTTCCTCCAAAGCCTTCATATATAGTGTGTAACTCCTCTTACTCCTGTAATCTTCTAGGGCTCAGTTTAAATTCCATCAAACTGAAACACTATAGAAAATCAGATAATATTGTACTGTATCAAAATAACCAACAGCATTCCATTTAAAGAAATAATTACTAATGGGCGTGAAAAATCAAATAAGCCCTAATACAATTGTACTGGGAGATCCCAATATCCTGCTGTCACAAAAAGACATAAACTAGACAAAAAAATCAATAATGAAATATAAGAATTAAATCAACTTTTGAAAAACTGGAACTAGTGTAAGAACATAGTGTTTCACCCCACAACATCAGAATACACATTCTTCTCAGCTTCACATGAAATATTCTGCAAAATAGACCATATACTGCCTCATAGAACATGTTTAACTAAATACAAGTGAATTGAAATTATCCCATTCATACTGTCAGACAACAATGCAATGAAATTGGAAATCTATGACAAAGGAAAATACAAGAACTTTGTATTTGGAACTTTGTATGTATAAACTAAATATCAACCTATTAAGCAACCAATGGGTGACAGATGAAATTAAGGTAGAAATTAGACAGTTTTTACGATGGAATGATAATGACAATACAGTAGACCAGAACGTGTGGGACACAATGAAAGCAGTCTTAAGAGGAAAATTTATAGCAATAAATACCCATATAGGAAAACAAAACAAGTACATAGAAATAACTTTAACCTCAAACTTCTACAAAAGGAAGGCAAAACTAAGCCAAAAGTGCAGATGAGGGAGGAAATTATAAAGATTAGAGCAAAAATTAACACACTGGAGATTTTAAAAAAAATTACAAAACATGAATTGAAGAGTTGGTGCTGTGAAAGTTTAAATAAAATTGGCAAACCTTTGTCAACCTTATCAAAAAAAGGAAAGAAAAGTGTCAAATCCGTACATTTAGGAATGAAAAGGATCAAATTGCAAAAGACCGGAAAGAAATCCAGAAAATCATCTACATGTACTTTGAAAGCATATTCTAATAACATGGAAAATATGGAGGAAATGGGAAGATTTCTAGATTCACATGAATTACCAAAGCTGAATCAAGATGATATAAAAATCCTACATAAATGAAAATCAATTAACAAAATAAAAGATGTACTTAAAAACCTATCAACAAAGAAAAGCCCAGGCCCTGATAAATTCACTCAGTTCTATAAGAAATTTGAAAAAAGACATACACCATACTTCTCAAGCTCTTACATGAAACTGAAAGGGAAGATACTTCCAAACATTCCTGGAAGCAAGCATTACCCTGATACCAAAATTAAAGAAGGCCCCAAATAAGAAAGAAAATTACAAGCCAATTTCAAAAATCCTCAATAAGATACTGGAAAACAGACTGCAGCAAATCATCAATATTATACAACAAGTGGAATTCATCCCAGGGATGCAGGGATAGTACAACATATGTAAATCTATAAATGTAACATATCAAATTAACATACCCAAGGACAAAAATTATGTGATCATATCAATAGATACAGAAAAAGCTTTTAACAAGGACTATCACTGATTCATGATAAATCCCTACAAAAAAACTGGAATAGGTGGTCTTTATATCAATCTGATATAATCCATCTATGACCAACCAACAACCAACATCATACTAAATGGACAACAACATAAATCTTTCTCTCTAAAATCAGGAACAAGACAAAGATATCCACGGTCTCCATTCTTATTCAAGATAGTGCTGAAAATGTTAGTTGAAGCAATTAAACAAAAGAAAGAAATAAAAAGAATAGGAAAGGAAGGAATTAAACTATCATTATTTGCACATGACATGATACACTACAAAGAAGACCTCAAAAACTCAACCAAAAGGCTTACTAAATTTAACAACAAATTTAGTAAAATATTTGGATTCAAAGTCAGCACTCAAAAATGAATAGTCTTCCTGTACATGAATAGTAAACTAACTGAGAGAAAAATAAGGGGGGAAAAAGCACCTTTTATAATAGCATCAAAAAAAATGAAATACCTAGGAATGAATCTAACAAAAGCCATAAAAACCTTTGCATTGAAAACTACAGTACTCAAAAACTGAGATTGAAGAGGATATTAGAAAATAAAGAGATATCTCATGCTGATGGGAAGGAAGAACAAACATAGTGAAAGTGGCCAAGCTTTCCAAAACTGTTATAGAGATTCAATGCAATCTCTATCAAATTTCCAATTGCCTAACTTACAGCATTAGAGAAAACAGTTGTAAAATTCTTCTGGAACCAGAACAGACCTAGAATAGCAAAGGAAATTCTGAGTAACAAAGACAAGATGAGAACACCACAATCCCTGAACTTGAAATTATACTACAAAGCTACCATGATAAAAACAGTATGGTACTGGCAAAAAAAACCAAAAACCAAAAAAACAGACCTGAAGATCAATAGAACAGATTAAAACATGCAAAATCAACTCTAGATATACTAAGCCACTTTTGACAAAATGGCCAAACACATTAGCTGGAAAAAAGATAGACTTTTTATTAAATGGTGGTGGAAAAACTAGCTCTACACATGCCAAAGATTAAGACTGAACTTATAATGTCTCCAATGCCTTGTTTTTATTAATGTTGTTATATACTGCTGAGACATCATGGTAACCATTGTACATCACCTTGTATTGTGGTTATATATGACTTTTTTGCTTCATGCTTTTCTAGGAATTGTTTTGTTTTATCTTGCTTTGTTTTGTTTTCACCTCTAATACAGAAAGGATAGATATACATTTAGAGACTCATGCATATGTAGAGCTTATAAACAGTTTACAAGAAGCAACTATATAACACATGTTGAAATGAACAACTACTTTGAAGAAAAAGAGACACTACAGTACCCAGTGCTGATTCCATGTCATGATGTGTAACCCAGCAAAATTATCATTCTTTGTTCAAAGTGATTTTAGCTTGTTTTGTTTTGTTTAAGCTCAACAGACATGAAGGTATGGATAGCTGTTTTTAAGAGAATGAGAGACACTATGACAGCCATTCTCGGCTTCCGTATTGTCTGGTCTTGAAGACCTGAAACACCCTCCTCGTCTTGCTCAGATCAATTCCATACTAGGTAGTTTCGTGTGAATTCCCTGTATGTGACAATATGGACAACTATTTGGAAGAAAACAAGAGTCAATACAATAGAGAGTGAATATCTCCAATTGTCTAGTTTTTGGAATTTATGTCCCTGACATTGCTTTGTTGTGATCCACTTTGTTCTGTTTGTTGTGTTTAATTATACCCTTTTGATATAATTGAATGTATATTTGAGTGGGTAAGATGGATGACCATATTGCTGGTTTTTTTTGTCAGATCATGGAACAGAACTGTTAACAGACTCACTTTTTGAATGCCTATTTTACATGTTTTAACTTTATAATTTGAACAACTATTTCCAAGAAGTCAGTATGTAATTTATCAATAATAATCTCTTAGGTTTTTTTGTTGTTGTTCTTTTCCTTTTTTCCTTGGAATTCTTTATTGTTGGTACCCTTTATTCTGTTTTGTTTTGTTTTTTCTTTCTTCTCTTTAAATAAAAAAAATTTGAAAAGAAAAAAAAAAGATTAAGACTGAACCCATATCTTTCACCATACACTAAGCTAAATCAGAATGTATCAAAGATCTTAGTATTATAACAGAAAATTAAATCTTCTGGAAGATATACTAAGTAAAACACTTGAATACATGGTATAGGCAAAAACTTCATGAACAAAACCCCAACTGCACAGGAATTATCATGAAGAATCAATAACTGGAATCTCACCTTGATGAAAAACTTTTTCACAGGAAGAGAAACCATTGGGTGAAGAGACAACCCACAACATGGGAGAAAATATTTGCCAGCTGTTCCTCAGACAAATGTTTATTATCAAGAACATATAAAGAAATAAAAAAATCTTTTTACTTCCTCCCAGATTTAAATACCCAATCCAAAAAGGGGCATCTGAGATGATACACACTTCTCAGGTAATATGAACAGCAAATAATTATACAAAAAAAATGTTCAACATCACTGGTTTTGAGAGATGCAAAATAAAGCAACACTGAGATTCCACCTCACCCAAAAAAGGCATGGCTATTATTGAGAAATCAAGCAACAATAAATGCTGGAGGGGCTATGGGGAAAAAGAAACCCTTCTCCATTATTGGTTTGAGTGTAGACTGGTGCAATCTCTGTGGAAATCAGTTTGGAGATTTCTCAAAAAACTAGGACTAAAGGTCCCATTCAACTCAGCTATTCCCCTTCTGGGTATTTGCCCAAAAGAAATACAAACATCATACCACAGTGATATATGCACACCCATGTTTATAGCAGCACAGTTTATAATAGCTAGATATTGGAAACAACCTAAATGCCCATTGAGTGGGGAATGGATAAAAAAGATGTGTTTGTTTTTAATACAATGGAGTACTACTCAGCAATAAAGTGCAATAAACTGGAGACTTTTATATATATAAATAGATGAAAGTTGAAAGCATACTCAGTTTTGAAATAAATAAGATACGTATTCATAAACACTGTACATATGTTACACATATGTAACATCTAGTACGAAAAGCTGAGAGTAAAAATATATGTACATGTGTATGTGTATGTATATGTGCATAAAATAGCTAAGATAGTTATACTACTGATTTCTCTTAGTTCACTGAAGAGAAATATTTGTGCTAGTATTTTTCAGACAATTGTAAGCAGATGTTTTGTGCTCTTTGAATGATTTGGGGATCACAAAGTGTAATCTATGTACCATTTTTGCCCCCTGATTGATCTGTTTTGAAATTTTGATTTTTCCTTGAAATTTCTTTTTCCTTGAAATAAAATGGATTTGGAAAAATACAATAAAATAAGTTTTGCTTCACAACAAGTTGAATGGCAAATACAGAGAAATTTCATGTATTGTCTGGCCTCACACACTTATCATATTCCCTGCTTATCTCATTCTGCAAAGACAGAAAATTTGTTTAAAATTTGTTTAAATTTGACATATTGATGTCATTGCTAAGGGAAAGCCACAGTTTGCTGTTATACTTTTTGATATTTTGACAAATACAATCTACCATATGTTGATCATTTAAGTATCATACAGAATAGTTTCAATGACCTGCAAGTGTTCTATACTTTGCACATCCATTCTTCCTTTCCCTCTAGCCTTTGACACAGACTTATTTTCACTATCTTCAAAGCTTAGTCTTTTTCAGAATATTATATATTTGGAACCACATAATATATTCCCTTTCAGATCAACTTCTTTGATGACATACACTTAATTTTTTCTACATCTTTTCATAGTTTGACATCTCATTTGTTTTTAGCTATTAATATTACACTTAATGCCTGCACTACCATTTGTTTATCCATTCATCCATGTAGAACATTTTAGTTATTTCCAATTTTTTGAAATTATGAATTAAACTTCTACAAACGTCCATGTGGTTGATTCTGTGTTATCATAAATTTTCCATTAACTTGGTAATACACCAAGAAGTGTCATCACTTGTTTTTATGGTATCAGAACATTTAGTTTTCTAAGAAACTACCACAATGTCTTCTAAAGTATTGGAACATTTTGAATTCTCACCAAAGATAAATATATACCTTTTGTTCCATATGACACTAATATTTGGTGTTGCATTTGGACATTTTTAGTAGGTGAATAGTGCTATTAAATTTGGATTTAATCTGCAATTCCTTAGTGACATAGGTAATGAAAATTTTTTCTTATGTTTACTTGCCACCACCGCAATCAGTGCCATCTCTTAATGAAAAGTCTGGGGATTTTGCTGTTTCTTTGTTGTTATTATTGTTGTTGTTGTTTTGTTGGTGTGTTTTAGTTTTTGTAGAGTTCCAAACCTATTGTTGGGCTTTAGGTGTTTACTTTTTATATACTATGGATAATGGTACCATTATAGATGTCTTTTTCAAATACTTTTTTCTAATCTGTGATTGTCACCTATTTTCCTAGAATTTCTTTTTTGGAATTTTTAATTTTCATGAAGTCCAGCTATGATGATTTTTTTCATGAATTGTTCATTTGATGCTTCATCTTAAAAAAAAAAGCACCACTATATCCAACTCTCCTGGATTTCCTGCTTTGTTAACTTTTAAGTGTTTTGCAGTTTTATGTTTTATATTTAGTTCTGTGATTCATTTTGAGTTAAAAGGTGAATATTTTGATTATTCTTTTTTTTTTTGGTATGTGTACTTAGGTTGTCCCAGGCCTAATTGTTAGAAATACTTTTTGTTTCTTATCATATTATCTTCCCTCTATGTCAAAGATCAGTTGAACCTATACATGTGAGTCTATTCCTGAACTCACTAATCTATTCTACTGATTTTTCTTTGTGTCAAGAACACATTGTCTTGATTAATCTAGTATTATCAACCAAAAACAATCTTCAGTTTCTGGTCTTCTTAGACAACCACAAGATAACATCTGTTTCAGTTAAGATGACTTTAAGGATAAACTGACATAATTTTATAGAATTTAAGATTATTAATTACATTGCAATGCACTTACAATAAGGAATTTTCAAAGAAAATTTTCTTTGTCATAAAGTTATGAATTTTTTCTACTATATTAACATAAATTTGTAGGACATATTATAATTTGAAATTTTTTGACCTCAGAAGACAATAGTGTTACAAAATAGAATGTATTAGAAATAGAAATAATTGAAAGCAATACATATAGATAAAAGTTAAATATATATGTATGTGTATATATTTGACAGAATATGTATTCTGTCAAAAATATATAAACATCAGGAAAAGAAAAAATGTATAAATATTTTCATACTAAATACATTAAATTACATGAGGTGCTAAAAGTGGCAGTTATTATCTCCCAAATATTTATTAATATGATGAACTGGTGCTTAGGCAACCTTGGTCAATGAGATTGTTGCACATGCATTTTCAATTTCTTCTCTAATGACCAGCAGTGTAGCAGATTTTCTGTGATATACAACATCCTGTAGGATCCCCCATATAAGGATGACACCATTTTTTGAAAAATATATTTTTTGAAGTGTTTATAAATGTTGGCAGATTATATATATATATATATATATATATATATATATATATGTCAATATAATCTTGCCTCTTGATTATTCATAAATAAAAAAATGTATTTGCTTTCTAAATTATCTGTATTCATCTTCTTTTTTTTATTTTTTAGGTACCCAGGTCAAATGCATGACCTCACACTTGCCAGGCACTTATGCAGCTGAGCTAAATCCCTGGCCCTATCTGTATTATCTTCTAATAAAATGTAAATAAGCATAATTTCAAGAAATGTAGTTTATTCTCAAAGAAACTGGGGAAAAATCACTTAAGAACAGCAGCAATTGCTTCAGGTGCTCTAAATATCACCTTGAAAAAAAAAAAACATTTTTTTTGACAAGCAAATTTCCTGTTAGAAAAAGTATAAGTTAAAGGAAGTAGCAGCAAAGGAAATATTTAGAAGTGATAGATATCCATGTAGGGCACATATTTTAGATAACAAAGGTGCTTCACACACTTTAGGAAGTTTTCTTTTTGAGAAAGAGACATAGCTTTAAGGAAATTGTTATAGGCAACTGAGTTAGATAGAAATATTATAAGCAATCAGACAGGGTTAGACCCTCAAAGGAACTGGTACAGAGGGCCAGACGTCTTGTGACCTTGGAGGAGACAGATACCTCTTGCTATGAGCCTGATTTCAAGACAAAAGGCAAAACAAATGCAACCGCAACCCACGTATTGACCTTCTAAATATGTATAGATCACCCTGAGGAAGCCAGGAGCCACCATTCCAGCCCCTGCTAGAAGAGCCATTGCTCCATAAGCATGCTTTCTGGCTACATGACTCAATTCCCCATTTGTCCCTGATTTGGTCAATTTTACCTGAAAAATTAATCTTATTGCTTGACCATAGTTCTGTCCCACCTCATTCCTGTCTGCCTTATGAGTTTCCCAGTTTTCCCCATTTTGGACTTGTCTCACCTCATAATTTTACTCTATAAAAGTCCATAGAAAATATAATCTTTAGCAACCCACTCAGGTCCCCACCTGTCTCTTAGACAGAAACTTTCTTTCTCTCAATAATATATTCTGCTCTTAACCTTCATTGTTCCTAAAATTTATTCTGTGCTTTTAGAGAACACAAACTCATATGGAATATCTATTAGGTTGGAAGTTTCATTTCCCTTTATCAAAACCAATAAATAATTTCTTTAAAAGAATTGATGCCTATTTAAAAAGCTTTTAAAAAATTCACACATAAACATACATGCACAGTGGATGCTAAGAAGAAAATAGTAGTCATTAATCTATTTATATCAAATTTTATCTCATTTATATTTTCTCATGTAGGAATACAGAAGATTTGACACTACATCCCTGATTAACTATCTCTAGGAGGTAAAATGTAGCTATTACTTTACTCATACATCTTCACTATAAGATTTGGCCCTGAACTATTACAAAACATAAGCATTTTTAAATTGTTGAAACTGTGTCTAATACTGAGTTGTTAGTCAAGAAGTAAATAGAAAAAATTAAACTGTATAGCTCTTATTGGGATTAAAGGAAAAAATTAAAAGAAACACAGTATTTTCTTAGTTGTAAGAAATCATGAAGGTGAGTTTGCATGTCATTGAGAAAGGCAAAATATGCAGCCTAAGAAAATCAGTTAATACATCCAAAACAGATAAGGGCATTGCTTGTTTCAAAGTAGATATGAAAGTTATATCTGATAAGAAGAGATCAATTACATTTTTCCATTTACAACAGAGTATGTTATTGGGCATAGGATTTAAAACAGTTATAGAGTTCTTCAGCAGTGGCTATAAACTGATTTTACTAATCACAAGACTTACTTTCAAATTTAAAAATGTATCATATCTCAGAGGTTATTGGTATACCTGTAATGAATCTTATATATTCAATTAAACTTAATTCTATAATTTTCATAGCTATGCAATCCTACCTTAGTCTCTGTTAAGGTTTTCTTTCACAACAGAGAAGCAAAAGGAAAGAAAATCAACACTTTTACTGAGGATACGATGAGGAGCACGTCACTCATGGGGTTGGACTTTCTCCTCTGCTGGTTACAGAAGAGGCTGAGGGTTATGTGACTTCTGACCAGAATCAGTGCTTGGGGCAGGAATTGATGATGCATGGAAAACTGATTGGAATTCTCGTGTGCACAGGAAAGGAAAGAGGAAATTGTAACCAGGGCTAAAGGAGAAGGACGAGGAAGGGAGGGAGGAGGAGGAAGTGACCGTCAGGGTAAGTGTCTTATTTTTCTTTTGTCCTTCTGCCATGTTAGAACACCACCATAATGCCTAGTAATTTATACTAGGGCAGAAAACTTTCAGTCTCCTTGAGGACTGAGTTTACGGGCATATTGCCATCACACCTAGCTTAAAATTCATTTTTACGGGCCAGGGATTTAGCTCAGTGGCTTAAGCGCCTGCCTGGCAAGTGTGAGGTCGTGAGTTCGATCCCCAGTACCAAAAAAAAAAAAAAAAAAAATTCATTTTTACCCTTCTCAGGAAGTATTTATCTCTCAGGGATTTCTGTCTAAATCTCCATGCTTTTCAAAACCTTGGTACTATTAAGTCATTTCAATGACTTAATGACTACCCACCACTGCAAAAATAGATGAAATCAGAGGAAACACCTTTTTTTCATGTCTCTTTCTCTGCTTATTATATTATTCAAATAAAATCTAATGCTTCCTATTTATTTTAGTACTTCTCAGCTCCTTTGCTTTACTACCTAAATTCTTGAAAAATGGAGAACCAAAAGAAGTGATGACAGGCATTTCATAAGTGCTATTTACATGGGTCGATTGTACAGATCAGCAGTGAGTCCTACAATATTAGCAGATTGAGATCTGGGCTGAAAATTTTTGCAAAAGTGTTTATTCTGGTTGTATAATGAGCCCCATGTAACTGAACAACTACTCAAGTTATGCATTCTTTAAACAGAAACATATATTTGGAAAACAAAACAAAACATGTGTATATCAAAGAATTACATTTCCAGGTTAAAAATAGTAATGACAGCTGACTTTTCATTGGCAAAATTATAATATAAAAGTATGTGTTTCTCATCTTCTACATACATACATCTCCTACTAGAAAGAGCCTTGCTTTATTATAACCCACACAGCTGAGCTGAAACAAAATTATCTTTTCAAATGTGACAAGTATGGGCAGGTTTAGCAAATAAACACAAAATGTCCAGTTCATCTTGAATTTTTGATTCTTTGGCATTAAAAATTCTGAATGTGTGATAGAATTCTCTTTCTTTATTTGCATCACTTAGGAAGAGTATGTTTCAAGATTTTTGAAATAAATTAAATGATGTTGCCAAAACTTACTACCATGGAATCTGTGAGGAAAAAATACAACATTTGCCAAATGAATCTTTAAGACCTCAGAATTTGTCACTTAAATTTATTATAATTAGCTAAATCAAGCTACTTCAAGAGCAACAGAGAAAAATGATTTCTGATATTCTTCTTTAAACAGATATCTTTGATGTCGCTATTCAACATTATAATATCAACTAATTACAAATATATTTAAATGCTTTACAATTTGTTCATTCTTAAGAGCCATCAGATAATGCATAAAACTAGCATCATTTTCTCCAAATAGATCATATTTGACATGCTCAAAAAAAGTTTTGACTTTTTTTACATATTCTTTCATATTGTGCATATAACATATCCATGTGAGAGATAAATTCAATGAAATTTTTTCATACACCAAAAGCCTTTTTAAACAATAATGCATTTCATCTTTACATTCCTGTTACATTCTATGTGACAGACATCATCTATTTTTTCTAATTTAAGCTGACAATTCTCACCATGATTTACTCTTATTCTGCTTTTCTTTTTATTTTTTTTTTACTTTTTTTTATTTTAAAGAGAATAAAATGAAAGAGGGCAGAACAAAGCAGATCAGAACAGAACGACATAAGCAACACAACACTTTACAATAAGACAATCAGACATTAACAGTAGCTGTCAAAATATCTCTTTCTCTGCTGTAGTTGAGCATATTTTCAGATACAATAATATCAAACATAACAAAATAGTATAAAAACACTCAAGAGAATGAAAGAATTACAGGACATTCTGAACCGAGTAACTATGATCAATGGCTACTGTAATATCTCATTTTGAATAAAAAGGTTTGTTTATACTATCACATATATTAAAATCCCAATAAGACACAACATGATAGAAACTATGGTAATGGCAGAGTAGAAACATGGTAGGATTACTAAGGAAGACGATATTAAATCAGTAATGGCTGCCATAATGTTTTGTTTTCTTCAAAACAGCTGTTCATATATCATGCATAATAAAGTCAAACAAATCAGAATAAAATCATTCCAACTGATGAATGAAAATATTGAAAGGCTTCAAAGTAATGAAATGGTAAATAAATCATGATTACCATAAAATCTTATATACTCTTACCAACTCTCATACTAGGGAGACTATATCGTATTTACACATGTGAGTTTGGTTTATTTCGCTTATAAGTATGTTCTCAAGTCGTGCCCATTTATTTATAAATATTTTAATGTGATCATTCTTTGTAGCTGAGTAGTACTCCATTGTATAAAAATGCCACAACTTTTTTATCCATTCCTCAGCTGATGGGCACTTAGGTTGTTTCCAAGATCTGGCTATTACAAATTGAGCTGCTAAAAACATGGGTGCACATATATCACTGTGGTATGATGTTTTCAGTTCTTCTAACAATATGCCTAGAAGCAGAATAGCTGGGTCAAATGGGACTTCCAGACCCAGGTTTTTGAGGAATCTCCAGACTGACCTCCACAGTGGCTGCACAAGTCTACACTCTCACCAACAGTGCAGAAGAGGTCCTTTTTCCCCACAGCCTCTCCAGCACTTGTTGTTGGTAGTATTTTCTATCCTGGCCATTCTTTCTGGGGTGAGATGGAATCTCAGTGTAGTTTTAATTTGAATTTCTCTAATGACTAATGATGATGAACATTTTTTCATGTATTTATTTTCCATTCATATTTCTTCATCTGAGAACAGTGTATTCATTTCAGATGCCCATTTTTGGATTGGGTATTCAAGGGTCTGATTTTTTTTTTAATTCTTTATAAGTTCTAGACAGATGTCCTTTGTCTGAAGGACAATCCATTAAGATTTTTTCTGAATTGATGGGTTTTCTTTTCATTCTGCTTGAAATCTCTTTTGACATGCAGAAACTCTGTAATAAGATATGGTCCAAGTTATTGATTCTGCAAAGTATTTCCAGTGCAGTTTGATTCTTCTTCATGAATTCTCTACCTACTCCTATATCTTTGAGGTTTTTACCTACTTTTTCTTCCAACAGATTTAGTGTTTCTGTTTTAAGATTTAGATATTTGGTCCATTTAGATTTTAGTTTAGTACATGGTGATAGGCATGGGTCTAGTTTTAGTCTTCTACATATGGATTGCCAATTTTTCCAGCACCATTTGTTGAAGAGACTGTCATTCTTCCAGCAAACATATTTGGCCCCTTTATCAAAGATAAGGTGGTTGAATGGGTTTGTGGTTGTGGTTGTATCTTCCAATCTATTCCATTAATCTTCAGGTCTGTTTTTATTCCAGTACCATGTTAATTTTATTACTGTAGCTTTGTAGTATAATTTCAAATCAGGGATTGTCATGCCTCCTGCCTTGCCTTTGTTGCTTAGAATTGCCTTTGCTATTCTAGATCTCTTCTGGTTCCAGATGAATTTTAGGAGTGATTTATCTAGATCTATGAGGTATGTTAGTGCTATTTTGATTGGGATTCCATTGAATCAGTATAGTAATTTTGGGAGAATGGCCATTTTCACAATGTTTGTTCTTCCTATCCATGAACAAGAGATGTCTTTCTATTTTCTGAGGTCCTCTTTGATTTCCTTTTTCAGGGTATTATAATTTTCCTTGAGTAGCTGTTTTACATCTTTTGTGAGATTAATTCCTAAGTATTTCATTTTTTTGGATGCTAGTGTAGAGGGTGTGGCTTCTCTTACCTCTCTTTCAGTATTTTTGTTGTTAGTGTATAGGAATGCTATTGATTTTTTAGTATTGACTTTGTATCCAGCTAACTTGCTGAATTTATTTATTATATCTAGGAGTTTTTCAATGAAATTTTGGGGGTCTTCTATGTAAAGTATCATGACATCTGCAAATAATGATAATTTAACTTCCTCTTTTCCTATCCTTACTCCTTTTATTTCTCTCTCTTGTCTAATTGCTCTCACTAGTATTTCTGGTACTATGTTGAATAGGAGCAGTGATAGGGAACATCGTTGTCTTGTAACTGATTTTAAGGTAAAGGCTTTCAGGTTTTGGCCATTTAATATGATACTGGCTGTAGGTTTGTCATAGATGGCCTTTATCATATTGAGAGAAAGACCATCTATTCCAATTCTCTGTAAAGTTCTTTTCATGAATGAGTGTTGGACCTTATCAAAAGCTTTTTCTGCATCTATAGAGATGATCATGTGGTTCTTGCTTTTGGCTCTATTGATATGGTGGATTATATTTATTGATTTAAGTATTTGAACCATCCCTGCATTCCTGGGATGAATCCCACTTCGTCGGGGTGAATAATATTCTTGATGATTTGCTGTATCCTGTTTGCTAATATTTTATTGAGATTTTTTGCATTTCTGTTCATTAGGTAGAGTGGCCTATGGTTCTCTTTTTTAGTTGGGTCTTTCTCTGGTTTTGGTACTAGAGTAATATTGGCTTCCAGGAATGACTTAGGAAGAATTGCTTCCCTTTCAATTTCATTGAAGAGTTTGAGGAGTGTTGGAATTAAGTCTTCTTTGTATTTCTTGTAGAATTCTGCAGTGAATCCATCTGGGCCTGGGCTCTTCTTTGTTGGCAAGGACTTAATTACATTTTCAATTTCAGTAATAGAAATTGGGTTATTCAGCAGTTTTACATCTTCCTGATCCAGCTTTGGTAGTTCATATGTATCTAGAAATCTGTCTATTTCTTCAGTGTTACCAAAACTATGAGAATAGAGGTTTTTGAAATAGGTGTTGATGATCTTCTGTATTTCTGTATTTCTGTATTTCTGATCTTCTGTATTTCCACTGAGTCTGTAGTAATCTCACCTTTTTCATTCCTTATTGCATGAATTTGAATTTTTTCTTTCCTTTTTTTAATAAGGTTGGCCAGAGGCTTATCAATTTTATTTATTTTTTCTAAGAACCAACTCTTTGATTCATTGATCCTTTGTACTGTTTTCTTAATCTCTATTGCATTAATTTCTGCTCTAATCCTTATAATTTCCTCCCTTCTTTTCGATTTGGGCTTGGCTTGCTCTTCTTTTTCTAGATGTTTGAGTTGTAGCATCAGGCTGTTTATTTGTGTTCATTCTGTCTTCCTGTTGTGGGAACTCAGTGCAATAAATTTTCCCCTTAGGACTGCTTTCATTGCATCCCACAAAACCCGGTAAGTTGTGTCTGTATTTTCATTTACTTGTAAATATTGTTTAATTTCTTCTTTAATTTCCTCTGTGACCCACTGATTGCTCAAGTGTGTATTACTCAGTTTCCATGTGTTTGTGGGTTTTTGCAGTTGCTTTTATCGTTAATTTCTAATTTCATGGCACTATGATCCAATAACATGCATGGGATGACTTCAATTCCTTTGCATTTACTTAAACATGTTCTGTGGGCTAGTATATGGTCTATTTTAGAGAATGTCCCATGTACTGCTGAGAAGAAGGTGTATTCTGATGTTGTTGGATGGAAAACTGTATGTACATCTATCAAGTCCATTTGTTCACAGGTATGATTCAGTTCTGTTCTTTCTTTGCTGATTTTCTGTCCAGTTGATCTGTCCCTCTGTGTCAATGGTGTGTTAAAATCTCATGTTATAATTGTGTTATTGCTTATTTGACTTTTCATTTCTGTTAATATTTGCTTTGTATAGCTGGGTGCTCTGGAATTTCGTGCATATATATTTAAGATTGTTATCTCTTCCTCTTGAAGTTTTCCCCTATTATGTAGTGACCTTCTTTATCTCTTTGTATCATTCTTGGTTTGAAGTTCACATTGTCTACAAACAGGATTGCTGCTCCCACTTTTTTTTTTTTTTTTTTTTTTTTTTTTTGGTTTCCTGTTGCGTGAAGTATTGTTTTCCATCCCTTGACTTTCAGTCTATGGGTTTACTTTTGGGTTAGATGGGTTTCTTTTAGACAGCATATGGTTGGATGTTGTTCCTTGATCCATTCTGCCAGTGTGTTTCTTTTGATTGGTGAGTTGAGGCCATTTACATTAATGGTTATAACTGTTGTATATTGGTTTATTCTTGACATGTTATCTTTCTGCTGTTGAATCTTTAGCTTTCTGTTCTGTTTAATTGTATGCCTTACTTAGTGGTTTTATCCTATGTGTATCTAGAATATCTTTCAGTATTCTTTGTAGGGTTGGTTTGGTGATCATGAAGTTTTTCAGCTGTTCTTTGTCATGGAAGTATCTTATTTCTCCATCCATTTTGAAGGACAGTTTTGCAGGGTATGTCAGTCTGGGTTGGAAGTGGTTTTCCTTTAGGATCTGAAATACTTCACTCCGTGCTTTTCTTGATTTCATTGTTTGTGTTGAGAAGTTTGCTGTGATTTTGATAGATTTTCCTTTATAGGTGATTTGTCTTTTCACTCTAACAGCTTTTAGTATTCTGTTCTTATGGTGGATTTCTGGGATGGTGATTTTTATGTGTCTGGGTGTAGTTTTATTTTGGTTATGGCTATTTGGAGTTCTATATGCTTCACTAATCCAAATGTCAGTTTCCATTCTCATATTTGTGAAATTTTCAGCTATTACTTCTGTAAACATCCTCTTGATATCATTTGGGCTGTCCCCTTCTTTTTCATTTATCCCTATTAAACTTATGTTATTTTTCTTTGCATCATCTTGTAGCTGTTGAATTGTTATTTCCTGATTCTTTGTTATTTTTAAAAGATCTTTCCTTTCCTGTTCATTAGCTGTGATCTTATCTTCGAGGTCTGAAATTCTGTCTTCACTTTCATTGAGGGGGTTTTTACAGCTTTCAATAAAATTTTTGATTTCCTGTATATCTCTTTCAATCTGCTTTATGTATTCTGCTTGTTTCGTATAGTGTTCATTAAGGGATTCTATCTGTTTGCTTTGTTCCTCTAAGTTTTTAGCTGTGACTTTGCTAGATATGTTCACTATTTCTTTCACTACTTTTATCATTTCTTCTTTTACCTGTGCAATTATTTCTAATTTGCATTTCTCCATAGCTTCCCCTAGTTGCTTCTTTATTTCTGTTGATATCATTTCAGTCATTTCAGGTGTATGGCTTCTATTTTCTTCTATGTACATGGTTCCCAGGCTTTCTTGTGATGGGCTGGTGAATTGAGCCTGCCTTTTGGTCTTTCCTTTTGTTATTCTTCTTTATTTCCTTGGTTTGAGTGGTGTTCCAAAGCTTCCTCTGGGTGTGTCACAAATCTCCTATGCACCCTTATCTACTGGAGCAGTCTCAGCTCCTCTGCAGGTACTTGGCTCCCTTAACTGAGAGGTGGAAGCAGGGTGTGGAGAACTGGGGCCAAAGAAACCCCCGGGGCACAATCCCCTGTCTTAGGGGTGTGGATATGAACTCAACCACTGGCAGCGCTGGTCTCAAGCTGTCCCCAGGCCAGCCCAATCGAGCCCAGAGTCCTCATGCAAGGTTTCTGCATCCTAGACTGAAACAAGCCTGCTGAGAGTGGTTGACTGAGGCCCTGCAATTTGCTCAACCTAGTCCAGCATCCCAGTGGCTCCCCAGATACTAAAAGCCAGAACATAGGTCTCCAACTTTCCCCAGGTCACTGGTACTCACCTGGGGCAAACTCCACCCCTCTTTATTCGCTTTTCTGTCATTACTGTGTCTCCTCATCATTATTTCCATAGATTTTTTTTTTGGTACTGGGAATTGAACTCACAACCTTTTGCCTGCTAGGCAGTCATTGTGCCCCTGAGCAGCTGCAGATGTCATATTTTTTTCAGCTATTTTACCATAAAGGATGCAGTATCTGTTTCATTATCACTAATAAGTATCTTATTGAAACACACAAGGTAATATTTTCAGAATCTTATATTGATGTGTCTGTACTATTTTCCTAAGGAATCTAAACATACAATAGGCACAATCAAGTCTAGCTTTTAGCCATTGAGAGTATAATTACTAAGTATTTTCTTATTATTGACTATTTTCAAATTTAAAAGGGAAACTCTCAACAATTTATTGACTACAGTGCTGCTCTACTGCAATTCTTCATCCTGAAAAAAAAAATCAAACAAACAACAAAACAGAGTTCTAGTTTAAATTATGATCAAGTCAAGTTCTACTTTCAAATATTCTCCTTGGAGTTCTAACATGCATTAATGTTTGAGACATGCTGCTCTGCCCCATTCTTCCCAATTTGTTCTGGCAGATCACTCTCATCTTTCTCCAAGAGAGAGTTCCACTTTAGATGTGTTATGAGTATGTCCCATGAAGTCTCATGCATTTAAAAGTCATGTTCATTATGCTACTATGAACATAGTAACTTAATCCAACTGTAGTGTTTGAAAATGGGAACTTTTGAAGGTGATTAGATTAGGTAATTTCACTAGAATGGAGTCTGTAACTGAATCCTAACAGGTTTATAGAAAGAAAGAAAAGTGAAGCAAAGACTCTCTCTCTCTCTCTCTCTCTCTCTCTCTCTCTCTCACACACACACACACACACACACACACACACATAAACACACACACACACACACACACACCCTTCCCTTATTCTGGTTGTATGATATCATTCACAGTCTCAGGAATCTGAGAGCAAGATTTCAGCAAACATACCTCCTTAATCTTAAACATTTATAACATTAATCCAAAATAAACTTTTTTTCCTCTGTAACTCATCCAGTCTTGTAGCTCATCCAGTATTTTACATGTGGTTAAGCCAACAGAAAATACACTAACATGCATATTTTTGGAACATACTTATTTCTAATGGTAAGCATTATTATTAAAATACCTTCTTGACTCTAGATCATAGACATGAGTATATGGAAATTTTATTTCTTTCCACTTCCATAGCTTTTTAGCCAATTTGTGAACATCTTAACATTCTTTTTTTCCTTCTTTCTTCTTTTCCTTTTTGGTTCTCGGGTTTGAACTCAATAGTTCACACCTAATAATCAATCATACACTCACTCTACAAATAAACTGTATTACTAACCTCAATATTTCAATTTCTTTTAAGGGCTTTTCATTCATTATTGAATTTAATAGTATTTTTTCAATTATTTTAAATTTCATTCATTTCTCAAGTTAGTAATATACATGTGCTACTCTCTCACAACACTGGGCTATGACTGGGAGACACAACTTCCAGTCCGCAAATTAAGCTGCTATGTAAACAACTGCTACTATCAATGTACTGTGTCACTAAACTATGAAATGGTGTCACAGGCAGCTGAGTTAGGTAGAAATATTATAGGTAGTCAGACAGGGCTGGGTCCTCAAAGGAGCCAGTGCCAAAGACCAGATACTTTGCAACCTTGGAGGAGACAGACACCTCCCACTGTGAGTCAGGTCGCAAGACAAAACACAAAGCACAGACATGACATTTTGGAGACTGATAGTCTCAACAGTTGTCTATCACCCTGAGAAAGACAGGAGTCATCATCCTAACCCACAGGAACAGTCCTTTGACTTTACACATGCCTGCTTGCTGTGTGGCTCATTCCCCACTTGTTCCTGATTTAATCAATTTTATCTGTGCAATAATCTTATAGGCTGACCACAGGTCTGTCTCATACTATGCTAACCTTGTGAGTTCTGATTTTTCCCCACTTAGGACCTGACTCACCTTGTGATTTTACTCTATAAAAGTCCCTAGAAAAAGAGTCTCTGGCATCCGACTTGGGACCCCTTCTGTCTCACAGACAAAAGTTTTTTTTTTCTCTCAATAAATATATTCTACTAACATTCATTGTTCCTAAAATTCATTCTTCAATTTCAGAGAACATGAACTCACACCAGACATATAGGAGGGTGGGGGTTTGATTAGTAGGCCACATACATTAAACATATTTTCTTTTGATATTTTATCACACAATGTATTTACTCATATGCAAACTCATCAGAAGTAAAGGAATATCTATATATTAAACAAAATGATATGAGTCATGAAAACATAAGCAAAGCTTAAATATGTAAATATATTGGGAATTGATGAAATATATTTTAAATTTATTTTATACATTTTAATATATCTTGTGATAGTGTAAGAGTTCAGACTCTCAATTTAAATAATTATTTCAGTTCAAAGGAAGTGGAAATTTTTTGTGATCTATGCAAAGCCTTCAGTATTTTAAGCTGGGTTTATTAGCAGCTCTACTATCTATTTTTATGTTTACAAATGACCTTAAAAGTCACAATTGTATCAAAATTTGTGGTCACTAATCATATGTAATCTCAGAATTTTTCAATGAAAATTGGAAAGTAACTTGGAAAGTTCTATGTACTGGAATTTCATTGTGGAGAATGGAAATGCATTCCTCATCTTTCTTTAAAATCATTTTCTAAATTGAGAACTCTAATTTGAAATTTTTCAATTTAATATAAGACAGCACAAAATTGTACTATTCCAAATTACTAAATATAAGTAAGTAAATTGTTGAAACATGAACAAAGGAAAAATAAAAACAAAAAGAAAGAAAAATGAATAGGAGGCAGGAAGATAAACACAGAGTCAGAGAGGAGGAAATGAAATAAATACCAATAATTCATAATAAAAGAGAAATAAACAAAATAATACATTATGGATACACAAGTATTTGAGATAAGATCTTCAACAATGCAGTCAGAATCTATAAGCATTAAATCTATGGTATATATACATACATGCAGATATATATATATAGTTATATACATATATAAATTTTTTTGGTATCAGGGATGGAACTCATGACCTTGCACTTGCCAAGCAGGTGCTTATGCCACTGAGCTAAACCCCCAGCCCTTTCATATATATTTAAAAGAATAGCAAAATAAAAATGAAGACAGCATCATAGAATAGTCAAAGCTGCATTAATAGAGAAGAAATAAATTTCAAAAGAAATAAAGGATTGAACTTAACTTTAAAATGGACATATTTTATATTTATGCATAAACTGTTTAATATATAACATTTGTTACTTGAATTAATTTAATTAAAGACATGATAGTGAAGCTTTACATAGTGAGAAGTGGTATCAAAAGATCTAATGACATCTAAATTTAAAATTATTCAGAATTACTTAGATAACATTAAGAGTTTTTAAATTAAAAATATTTATACAGTAAAGACCAGGTAAACAGAACAAAATATGTCTTGCACTGAAAGGGATAATTCTGACCTTTTTCCTGAAATGTATACACTTGAAAATCTTTTCTAATTATTACTATAATCATCTTTTAGATTACATTTTCAATAACCCTGCTAGTAGCCATTATATCTATCTACCTTGGTTTTATCTATCTATTTGGTTTTCTCCAAATGCAGTCTGTTTCCTTTCTCAGCTTTTAGGGTTGACCCTGGGGCAAAATGATGGAATAAGATGATGGCAACCATGTGTCAGTTCTGACTCTTGACTTCAGTTGGCTTGGCCTTTCTTCCCTTCTGCTGCCTCAAGAAGAAAATGCTGAAGATAAAGCAAATGAGGAGCAGGTAACTTCAGCACAGTATGTAAGTCATGTAGAACAAGCTCAGTGATGTGTTTATATAGTCCTGAGTTCTGTTTGGATAAGCCAGTGCACATCTGACAATTTAATGATTGCATGATAATGTCTGATCCTTTAATCTATGAGTTTTTGTTCTATAACATAGTTTTCTAATATATATTCACAACTTCTAATTTAAAAGATAAAATTATAAATTTAGCACACTACTCACACTGGCACCCAAATCAAATTTTGTCAGGAGAAGAAACTTCTGATGTGGAAAAAAGTGCCCACAAAGCCATATAGATAACAAAGAGTAACAAAAATCAAGAGACCTTTAAAACTGACAAATTTAAGATAGATTTGTTTTCCTTAAAGAGGAAGTTTTAGTGATATATCAAAGCAGTGGTTGAATTTTAAGATATGTAAAGAATACACAGATGTTTAAATAAAATAAAAGCCCACAGATGTTAATTTTAGAGATTTTGATTCAGTATGAAGGTGACACATTTGGATTTTAATCTGTTAATGGGATGATTTTCATTCAGATTATCCATAGATCTCTCATTTCAAACAATACTAAATTCTGAAAACCAGAATTTAAGAATAAAGTCTCTGTTGGTCTGTCTACTTTTTCAGCATTCTGTTGTTTCCTTGGCCATAAATTTAGCAGCACAATAATACCTAACATATAGAGTGACTGTCTTGGTTACTTTTCTCTTGTTGCTGAAACAAAATACTCGATGCTCAAAGTGAAGGAAGTAAAGGTTTATTTAGCTTACAGTTTGGGGAAGTTTCACCGTACTCAGCTGGCTCCAAGGCAGGGTGGCATCGCTGGGGTGACAAAGAGTGAAAAGGTCAAAAAAGAAAAGCATACCTCTTCCCTCCCTTCTGTTGTATGCTGGCTCCCTGCCCCTGGGTGAGCGCAGCACTTACACTGCCAGGGGTAGACATTGAACCAATCACAAATGCTGGACTGAGTTGCTTCTGTGACTGCATGAGGCTTTGCGAGGACATTTAAATACAACAATGACTTATATTCCTAAATCATTTTACTATAGGTACAATAAACTCTCAATAAATATTTCTACTATAACTTTAAGGGTGAAATATTTTTGAAGCATATATTCATAATATCTAATTTAAAGACAACTTTATACTATATATAGTATATTTGAGTAGTCTTGTAAAGTACAAATAATTTATCATCACTGATGAATGCAGTACATGTAATAGTACTTCTAAAATTTGACAGTGTTTTCAAAACAATTTAGAAAAAATCTACATAAAATACTCTTGCAACAACCTATGTGCTATATAATATAAAACTGGACACATAAGATTTATTTTAATCTCATGTCTTAATACTGTGTAGAGTTATTGAAGTGTCTCACTTATAAAATGCTCATCAAACACATAATTTGAAACATAATAAAGTATATATTTACTATTTTTTATTCTGTGATTTTTATGTTTCATAGAGTCTAATAGTGTAATAGTTTATCTGTGTGTCAAATAACATAATATATGGTAATTGATTTTTATGAATACAGAAAACTCATTTGAATACAGAAAACTCTCAAATCACTTAACAAGCAAAATCATACTTAATGGGTTTTCTGTAGATAGTAAAAGATAGATCAATGTATGCATGGTCTGTATCCTACTACTCAGAGTTGCTCTTAAAACATAATCTTAGAAATAAAAAGAAATACAAGAAACCTGACATTTTCTTTAAAAAGTGATATTGATTTGTATGATCAATCATGAGATTTAGATAGGATTTTCAATATGAACACAATTAGTTCAGTCATCATACTAGGTAAAGTTTATTGTAAGTAAATTATTAAAACTGCTCTAAGATGAAGTTACCAGTTTTTTAATTAAAATAATCAATATTAATAAAAACAGTATTTTCATAGGAATTTTAAAAAATGGATAGATCAATTTTACAAAGTTATTAAATATTTTAAGCCCTGCATATTAAAGGGGCACATCACTAAAGTCATAGTGTCAAACAAAGTATTCTCCACCTACTAAATTTGAACCTCTGTCCTAGTTACTTTTCTCTCACTGTCGGACAAAATACCCAACACCAAAACTTAAGAAAGAAAATGTTTCTTTAGCTTACAGTTTGTGGAGGTGGCAGTCCATAACTGATTACCTGTAAGGAACACTGCACATGGCAGAGGGCAACAGTTCATGTTTTTTCTGATGTTGGAAAACAACAGAAACAACAAGAGCACAAAAAGAGGGACAAGCCTTTTTTCCTCCTTTATACTGTATGCAGGCTACACACCCTAAGGCAGGTGTAGCACTCATATCCCCAGTCCTAGCACTAGACAATGAACCAGTTACAATCTCTAGATTCAACCTCATCTGAAAGGTCTTCCCCCATGACTGCATGAGCCTTTGGGGAAACATTTGGACACAAATCAAAACAGTATCATAATAATTGTAAGAAGAAAGATGTTGTGCACACAAATGCTGTCTGTTCAAGTGTGGAGCCTAATGAAATAATGTCTTCCCAAAACTAATTATTTATAATAGTAAACTACATGTGAATCTGTAGTTAAGGAACTTTAGATCTTAAAATGTGCACTTCACACTTTCAGATGGAGCTATAATAGAAATTTTATGATAATATTCAACTTTATGTTTATTTATTTGTGTATTTATTTTTGAGACATGGTCTCAGTATGTAGTGCAAACTGGCCTAGAACTCACTGTGTAGTCCAGGATGGCCTCAAAGTCAACAGTGATCCTCCTGCCTCAGCCTCCTGAGTGCCAGCATTAGAGGGATGTGCTACCATAACTGACTAATATTAAACTTTATAAAGAAGTTAGAAAGCAATGAAATTCCTCCAACTTCATTACATATAATAGTTTAAATGTATTTTATATTAATAAAAATTTGTTCAAACAAATAAGTGTGCCATGTTTTAGACAAATTCTGATCTCCATGCAACAGAATTCACAGACATCTTTCTATCCCAAAATTATCTGTTCAGCATAGTTAATTATCACACGTAAATAACATTAATGTATTAAAAGATCTTTGAAGTTTATTTTGATGAGCATATATTCTTTTAGTTTATAATGAATTGTAAAATTCATAAATTATTTTATTTTCTGCTTCTAAAATAAAAAATATCACACATCAATATAAAATCCACAGAGCTCTTTGAGGCTCACCCACTGAGTTCTGCTATACACTTTGTATCCTGATCCACTGAAGTTGCCAAAAAACATGTCAGTGCGGATTTAACGAGCACCACCTATAACTGTTATTTGTGATTTCCCACTTGGAAACTTCAGATATAATTAGTGCCACTGAGTGAATGAAAAACAGAATCAGACTTGTAGTTACATCATAAATTAGAAATGAGAAAAATTAAGTTATTCAAAAAGAGAATAAATAATAAATCCATAGGATATTTTTATTCATCTCCCAATTATCTCCTTTAGAACATTCCTTGATGAAAGGCAACCCAGGTGAAATCTAAGGTAGGGCCTGAGGCAGAGGAAGGACTTTGTTCTTGTGCCCACCATTATCACACTCCCTTTAGTCAATTAATTGTCCTACCTAAGTATTCAGTCTGTAAATACTTTGCCGCACGCTGCCACTTTCTCTGGGTTTTTACAACTAAGATCCCTCTTTATCTGAAATGAACAGGAACGAATTCCTATGATTCATAAACAGCTTTTTAAAGGAACATTTATCATTTTTTGAAAACAGATTTCTTCTGTCTTTCCATTTATTCTTTGGGAAAATAAAGAAACAAATTTTAAGGATACACACATTTTTAAAAAGAGGCTTATTTATGTGTACATTATGAATTGTCTGTATCTAGTTGAATCATGATATATCTTCATTATCTCTAGCATAACTGTATATTACAAAGTATCTCCCCACACAAGTGTCACTTTACAAAAGAAGGAAAGTCAAAACTACTTGGAATTTTCAATTTAAAAATAGATGAAAGAGAAAAACAACTCGAATTTTCTGGTTTTCAATAAAGTGGATTTTAGTTTCCACAATTTAATATTTAATAATTTGCAGAACCTATAAATCTAAAGTTCTATTTGATAGGAAATATCACATATTTTGAGTGAAAAATTACATATTCTGAAGTATAACTGTAATTTTTTCTATGACTAAAAATTATCTGAATCTTATCTCTGAGCAAATGGGAGTAAACAACACCTAGTTCATAAAGGCAGAGAGATGTGAATATATGAATGTGACTGAGAGACAGTGAGAGAATAAAAAATGCCAGTTATACTGGTGTAATCGATCAGTTAAAACAGTATCTTATTTCTGATTCTTAGGACAATAGTTTGTGAGAAACAACCTATCATCCACCTTTCAGGAGACCAACAATAAAGCCTGCTGACAGAACCAGGCTGTACCTGAGGTGAACTGTCTCTGAAAATGAATTTCAGCATATGCTTAGATATCTCAGTGTATGCATGCTGTAGGAAGATATTTATGAGATTTTTAACTCTCAGGGTATTTACTTTACAATAACTTTATAATGATGATGAGAAAACTGAGTTTTATACAAACATGATTTAAGTTAACTCAAAGACTTATTTTGAGGAGGAAATATTTTCTGTTACAGGTAACTAAATTGTCCTCAGTATTATTTAGAATAGGAACAATGATACATTGCTGGCTCTGTGGTATGGCTGTGTCTAGATGGTCCCCCAAAGCCTTATGCAGTAATAGATGGGAGTTTTTAAGAGGTGACCGGATGTAGAGGATGTGGTCCTGGGATCAGAGGTGTGTGATTTCTGAGTTAGTCCAATGACTGGTTTGGCCCTGCCTTAATCCCAGTAGCCTGTTTACAATATAAGGGAGAGAAAGAGGCTGACGCTGTAACTTGCAGCTTGTTAATCGCCTCGCTGCCTTTTGTTGCCATGAACTGTTTTCCTGTGTGTTGCCCCTGTGCCATGCCCTGGCCAACCTCTATGAAAGGAAACTGCTACAAACTGTGAGCAAAATAAAAACTCTTCCTTTAATTTTTGATGTTGAATATTTTGTCTAAGCAATAACAAAGGTAACTAAGGCAGGAAAGAAATGACATTTTAACATAGGAACACAGTATTGCTTATTCAAAATATTGCTTAACATAGAGTCAGAACAAACAACTCTTTTAGGAAAAATAAAGATTGCAACTACAACCACAAAAACAAATAAAATCAAAACTATAATAATCAATATGGAAAATAGAAAACAAATCAATCTCCATGGCTGTATTTAATGTGCATGTGTTTTTATGTGTGATCAAAGCTTTCAAAACCTTCAAAAATTGCATCGTATATTCTTTAAAAGTATGATAATACAATATTCTTCTAATGCTTAAATTTGTCTAACATTTAATTTTGTTCCATCAAGTTTATTTAAATTGTACTAAATGGAAGAAAATGAAACTTTTCTCTTGTCAGTTAGTCAAGAGTTATAACTGTTTAGAACTGCAGGGCACAATGTAGACACCGGAGGAGCACAGACAAAACTTGATCACCATCGAACCCCAATAAATATCAGAATTCATTATAAATAGTAGATTCTCTAAATTTTTGAATGAATCATTTGGTCTTACTTAAGTATTTTGTATTCTGGTCATGGATTTATATATGACTTTCAGCTCAGAAATATACCTTTGAGTAATATCATGCAGCAATTTTCACAACTCTATGTGTAGTAAGATATAGTTAGAGTACAAACGCCACATTTGAGCAATTTGTCAGAGTTGATATAGCTCCACCTTTCTAATACTCTTCAAAATCTTAATGAGACTTTGTAATTCTCCCTAAATTTTCTCAATAAATGTGTAATTTAAAAACAATAATCCAGATAATTTATGTATTAATTCTCTTTTTAATAATCTTTGAAACTAAAGAATGATTTCATTCATATTGTAACAGAAAATGCCACTTCCAGTACAGAAGTACACTTCCATACATCAGTTTGTTAGATGCTCAAGTAGTAGTTCCTATTCCAGCCTATCTCTTAGAAACTATGCTTCTATCTCTTAAAAACAGCTGGTCACTGTGATATTACTTGGTCAATATAATGTGCGTAGTATGAACTAATCCTCAACTGACATGCAGTTTTGCCTCTGTATTTCTTGCTTGCTTACCTCATGTAAGCACTAGGCCACCGGAGATCAGGGTCTGATATTCTTGGAATGAGCCCAGTCAATGCTCATCAATGTAAATTAATCTGCCTCCCAATACTGGGTGTCATTTCAGTGTTTCTGCCTACCTTTGCATTAGGTGTGTTGGCCAGAAAGACACAACACAGTGCTCTTGGATGGAGCAAGGCCCTCTTTGGATCCTTACCTTTAAGAAAATATGCTAATGAACGTTTATAAGGCTGTAGAAACACAATCAGAAAATCTATCATCACTAATTCTACCTCTTCCACTCCCGTTATTCTTTCCACACCTCTGTCATATCAACATTAGTTACAGATCAATAATAATTATAGTTAGCATAATTTAATAAATAAGCAGGTATCCAGAAATGGCTTATATAAAAAACAGTATAATACAATTAGTGAGTATTTCCACTCTAATTAATATAGTCACTTAAGGAATAAAATCCACCTTTAATGTGGTTTCACCATCCAATTAATTCATTGTGCTTTTTAACACTGAATGTGGAGAGATTTGATGAGAACATATTCATCATAAAACTTTTGATCTAATGACATATATCTTTTGTGCTCTTGTGCTTTGGATAAATTTACTAACTTACTACAGTGAAGTAAAATAGACAAGCAATGTACTGTATGGAGAGAACTTCTTTCACATTGTATTTTCTGTCTGTTAGCCCTAGCTATGCTTAAAAAAGACAATTCCTATTTATAATCTTATGTACCCTCCCATATAAGTTTGAAATGTACATTATGTCCAGAGTATTCACTCTACATTTTATAACCAACCCACACCCACACACCTACCCACCTACACAAATGTAAGCATCTACATATGTATGTATGTGTATGTGTATGCATATGTGAGAGGGAGGTAGAGAATTTAGATACTGTGGTTTCCTTGGCAATGATATTTCCAGTTAAACTGTAAAATTTACGAGATTTATCATTTTCCCCCATTAGCAACTGGGGACAGAAGTCTGAGCATCTCTAGGCAGGAGGGCTGTATGCAACATAGCAAATATAGGAGTCTCCTCTATCCTCTCTTTGAAAGCAAGTGTTGTTTTCAGTTTTGTTTCTGTATGATTATTTGTTTTGCTCTATTCAATATTCTCTTTCAATTGATTTTATAATGTTCTGTCTTTGGTTTGATTATGCTATACTTAATTGACTAGACAACTATTGTGAAGGTAATGAGATATATGATGGTATCTATTACTGTTATCCCAGTAATCTGTTGTGAAGTTGTACCAAATTCATTGCACTGTCTCAATTGGCTTTGTTCTGTCTTATTCTGTTGTATGTCTACTACCTTCAAAAAAAAAAAAACAGAATTATATAAGGTGATTAAAAAGGAAATAACAATGAAACAGATCAGTAAATTACTGAGCAAGCTGAAACATGATATAACTAAACAGATAATGGACTTAAAAAGCAAAAGAAGGAAAGCAAAGTGCTCTAAAGGATATAACTGCATCTATGTTTAAGTGTGTAAGATTGATAACCCGTACTATTAAGTTTTTGTTGGATCCTTGAACAGAACTATTTGCAGCTTCACTGTTTGAATGTCTACTTTGTATGCTTTAATTTTGTAACATGAACAACTATTTCTAAGAGGACAATATGTAATTTATCAACTAGTGATTTTTTTAAATAATTTTATTTAAAGAGAAAAAAACAAAACAGAATAAGGGGTAGCAACAATACAGTATTCCAAGGAAAAAAGGAAAAGAACAACAACAAAAAAAACCCTAAGAAATTATTGCTTGACAAATTACACACTGACTTCTTGGAAATAGTTGTTCAATTTACAAAGTTAAAACATGTAAAGTAGACATTCTAACAGTGAGACTGTTAACGGTTCTGCTCCACAATCTGACAAAAACAGCAATATGGTCATCCATCTTACCCATGTAAATATACATGCAATTATATCAAAAGGGTATAATTAAACACAACAAAACAGAACAAAGTGGATCACAAGAAAGCAATGTAAGAGACAAAAATTTCAAAACTAGACAATTGGAGATATTCACTCTCTATCATATTGACTCTTGTTTTCTTCCAAATAGTTGTCCATATTGTCACATATAGGGAATTCACATGAAACAACCTAGTATGGAATTGATCTGAGCAGGACGAGGAGGGCATTTCAGGTCTTCAAGAC
>PVJX010021635.1:0-31592 GCA_004027295.1 Dolichotis patagonum | reverse complement strand
GGAAGGAAGGTTTAGAACAAGAGTTCCAGATTCTTGAGGTTCAGGTGGATGTGTCCCGTCTGATCTATTGTTTGATTTTAGAATTTACTTATCAAAAGTCATTTTTAAAAATACTGAAATACACAGAAGCATAAAGAAAAACAGCAACTGAATTGCAACAAAATAAGATTTTGACATCTTTTAAGAATTTTGTTGATATGTAAATATATAAAGGTCATATTAGAGATCTAATTTTATATTCTGCTGTTTTACTTTACATATATTGATGTTTCTCTACGTAAGTGAAAGTTCTCAAGAATATAATTTTTTTTCCAGTTCTTAGTATTCTGTTGAGCTACAACCCTTAGCCCAGGCTTTAAATTTTTGGGATAGGGTATCACTAAGTTACTCAGGCTTGGCTTGAACTTGAGGTCCTGCTGCTGCTACAACCTCCAAGAGCGCTGTGTAGGTATACACAGCCACATCTGGCAAGGACATAATTTTTCAGTTGTGTAAACTCCAAGGTGGTAGTGATCTTTGATTTGCTAAGTGTCTACCAGGTCCCTAGAGTAGGGCTTGGACATAGTACATTTGCACAAATACGCATTTGCAGTAGAATGTACTTTATTTATTTACTCAAGTGATGGATAATCTTTTTCCTTTCATAAATTATATTGCTATGAACATTTTTGGTCACATTTACAAATCATTGGGGGGGGGAGTATTCATCAGCTTTTTGTTGCTGTGAAAAAATACCTGAGAAAATCAACTTAGAGGAATAAGATTTATTTTGGCTCACAAATCTAATGATTTTAGTCCTTGGTCATTTGACTGTGTAGATTTTGGGCCTGTGGCAAAGCAGAGCATCATGGTACAGAGGATGTATTGGAACAAAGCAGGTTACTTCTTGACAGCCGGAAAGCAGAGGGTCCATGAACGAAAGCTGGTCTACAAGGATGCACTTCCATAAGCCACTTGCTTCCACTAGTCTCGCATCTTAAATTTCCATCACCTCCCAATAATGTCATCAGATTATGTGTCCATCCATCAATGGATCAATCCACTGTTGAAGATACAGCTCACATGATCCAAACATCTTCCAAAATCTTCCAAAATCCCCAACTCCAAACACATGCGTGTTTGCGGCTGAATTTTAAATCCAAGCCAGAGCAGAGGTTATTTCCTAAGAACTGATTTCCTAAAGCTCATATAGTTTTGGGACCAGGGATTTAGCTCAGAGGCCAAGTGCTTGCCTGGCAAGTGCAAGGTCTTGAGTTCGATTCTCCCCCCACCCCCCGCAATCTCATTGTCACTTACTGTGGGTTAGATTTGTCACAAAGACAAGGTTGTACGTTCCTTGAATTTGGTATGGGGTATTTATACCTTTGTTATGTTCACTTAGTGTATCAAGTGTTGAACTAATTAGAAATACTCAGTTTAATATCCTGTGGAGTTATTGTAGGAACTACCCTTTATAATAGGACAATATTGAGTCTCAAAATATCTATAGAGCTATGTAGAGGTCAGAAAGAAAGGAGACTGGGAATAAAGTATGTTTTTCTTTGGGTAAATTATTTCATAGCAGGCTTTTCTATCCCTCCAAAAGTTCAATAGCTGTGCAAGTCATTTAGCTATGTGGTTTGCTTTATTCATGACTGTTGCATGATCTATAATTTGAATGGTGATGTACTAACTGGTGTTTAAGAAGGAAAATAGAGACTGTGGTATTTGCAATGAAATGCAGAAGAACAGGAAAACATGAGCCAGTTGGTGCTTTGTAGATCATTATTATCCTTGCTTACTAAAGTAATAGATGCTTCAGAATTGCTTTGAAGTGGTTGCCAACTTCTTCACAGTGCTGTGAAATCTAATACTTCTGCCTTTGAACAGTGTGTGAAAGTGCAAATAGTAGTACTTGTGAATTCATTCAGTGACTTCCAAACTGTAGTCTGGGCAAGGAAAGGGAATAGGAAGACTGAAAAAGGAGGGGAAAGGGCCCTGCACGAGATTCAGTAGTTGGATGTCAGATTTGGCTTTTAGTTATGCAGGCTTGAACTTTACAGGGATAAATGGTGGTTTCCCAAAAGGACCTACAGGAATCAAAGGAAGGAACTTTGATCTTCTTAACAATTTTTTTTTATTTAATAAGCACATGCAGAGTTAAGTGAAAGGCAGTTCAACCTTTATTTAATTAAACCTTATTGGGATACCAAATTTTAGAAGGTGGAAATTAGTGTTCAAATAATAAAGGGAGGCAGGTCAGGAGAGTATTTCATGTGCTTGATCTGAGATGGTTACTGCAGGAGACTGGCCCCATCTCCTGTGGAAATAGTTTTATGTTATCTGCCTTTTCCTTCCTGAGCAGGTGGTCTATGTGTTGAAGTTCTCAAAACTGTCAAGAGCCATTTTTAAAAGTGTCACAGATGCCACACAGGAAGCTAGGGAAGCTTTGTATCCAGCAGTGTGTCATGAACTTGGCTATATAATCATAATCGCTGCTTTATTTAGGAAGAACATGATAACCAGATTACTGGCCTTGCCCAAAGTAGGTTAGAACAAAGCAGATTAGAACAAAGGTTGACTTTCTGGCTGTTCCGTGCCTGGTGAGTTGTGTAAGAGAAATCCAAATCTGTAGCTTTGGACCTTTCAGAAGCAACGAGCCTCTACATCAGAAGCACAGCAAGGACTTTCTTATGCCGCACACTGGACATTCAAATGAGTCATGTGCTGAGATGAAGCTGTCTTCATCGGACCATTGGTCCAGAGCACTGGTTGTCTCCAAGAGTGTATCATCTACGTGCGCTGTAACTTTGTTTCACCATGAAAAATCTAGATCCCACAGCAGCAATGTTCAGTAAAGCTTTTGACAATTGAGAAAAAGTTCTGTATGTGTACTGTCCAATATGGCACCCATGAGCCGGACATGGGTACAGGAATTAGGGGGTATCAATGGAAACTTATATTTAACTTTATTTATTTTTAATGTAGTTCAACTAAAGAAGCCACATGTGTCTAGTGAACCTGATACAGGGCAGCACCGTTATGGAGGAATGCTGCAGGGATGTGAACACCTGATTTTTGTCAAGTTTCAAATGGATTGAGGGGTTGGGCATATAGTATTTTCCTAGCATGTGCCATCCCCTGGGGTTTGGTCCCCAGCACTACAGAATGAATGAATGAAAATAAAATAAAATAAAATAAAATAAAATAAAATAAAATAAAATGGATGGAGACAATGTTCAATGTATGTTTATAAAGTGTAGAATCTTCCATCTATTTTTCTCATGATGCTACAGTACGTATCATATAAATAAGATGTGTTCTTTCAGTATAAGGTCTTTGTATAAAAGAAAGAAATAAAAAAGCAAAAATAAGGCAAAACAGTCAAACACCCCAATTTTCACGTGCTCCTGGAGAAGGACTGATGATTATTGCTTGGCCAACTATTTGCTGTGATAAAAGCTTGTAATGTCTCAGCAAGCAGTCACTTTCCTGTTGTCAATCACTTCTGGGTTCGTGCACTTTCACTCATGCTGGAGAGCTGTGTAACTCTTTTCCAAAGCATGTCTTAGGGAAAAACAAAACAAAGAGAAGAAGATGTGCTAAGTGTGAGAAAATGCGTAATAAGGCAGGTTTTAACTTGCTCCTAGATTAATTCCATACCTGGCTGTAAGTCACTTATTTGGAATGTAGAGGGTGCTTCTTTCTGAAAACACTTTTATAGTTTGCTAGTTTCCAAGTAACCCCAAGTAGTCTATTTTGTGTATCAAAAAACTCAAGTACAGTATATTTTAATACAAATATTAGAAAATGCTTCTATGAAATACTAGTTAATGAAAACCTGTATCAAAATCTAGAGTTATTAACTAGCTAACATTGTTTTCCAAAAGCATAAAAGAAGTTCAAAAATTAAATGAAAGCTATTTTTTTGTTTAGTTTTAAAGAGTAGATTTCTCAAAGAAAAGCAGAATAAGGTTAGTTACAGAGGGAGATTTGGGGAAACTTCTGTAGAGGATACTTTGAGTATTCTGGGCTTGTACTTCTTAATTCTAGCCTTACATTTCATTTCAAAAATGCTTCATTTCAAAGTTGATGGCTTTCTTTTTCTTGTCTGCGGGCATGCCAATAACTCTGCTCTTAGAATCACTAAGTAGCTCTGCTTTGATTTATGAGGTGAATAGACAGAGAGAGGAACATTCGTGAGGGAAAAAGGGACAGATAAATACTGGACAGAATTTGAAAGAAAGAGAAAAAGAAGTCAAGGTTTACGATGAATGACTGAGGTGAAATTTATGAACTAGTGAATAATAATAATCACACCCTCTCACAGAGCATTTCCATATTTACATTAATTACTTCATGTTGCTTTGGTGACAGATTCCTCACATATCAAAAGCAAAGTTCAGACATACGCCTGCCTTCCTTGCAGGTAACAGTAGATGCTTCTGGATGTTCAAGCCTGTCCACCATCAATGATCCTTCCATTACTACCCCGGTACCAGCCTGAGCCAGCATAGTGAGTGAGACGCAGAGGATGAGGGCGGCCATGATGTGAACGAGTGTTTTGCAAAGATGACAAGGTTGGTGAAGAGGAGAGCTGGATGTGTTCCTGCTGCTTCAGGCCCCAGAGAGGTTAGGAAATGAGTTAAGAGTTGGTGAAGATTTGGTCACTGGTAACCGACTGATAGCAAGAATTAGAATTTTGACAAGCCAGGAGTCCCAAGGACAAGGAATGTCCCTGCTGCATGTGAGCTAATGAAAGCAGAATGGTTTGTGACCAAATGCAAACACTGCCTGGGGCCAGGCGTAGAGACACATGTCTGTACTCCCGTAGCTCTGGGAGTCTGTTATAGAAGGATCACAAGTTCTAGCCCAGGCTGAGCAGCTTAATGACTTAGCAAGACCCTGTTTCAAGACAAAACAAGACAAAAAACAAACAAACAAAAGAACAGGACCAAAAATGGGACTCTGTGAATGAAATGAGTTCGATCTTACAGCTGTGGCTAGGAATGTGTAGGAGAGTTTGAAGACTGCAGGGGTTACGTTTTCAGGAAACACGCTTCAAAGAATGTTTTCCCTAGCCTCAGAGAGGAAAGGTATACAATTTACGCAAGCAATCCGCCTTTTGGGGGATTCTGCTACCCTCATGCAGGACCCTTCCTCACTGCATGAATATTCAAACAGCAAGTGGTAAACCTTGGACACGTAAAGTGAACTTCAGCTCCACATGTAGGCAATGTCTTCAAAGAATCAAATTTTAATTCATTTAATCTCATTTTAATCAAAGGTCTTTTCCACTCTATGTAACATAGCACCGTGTGGCATTTAAAAACTACTTAAAAGAAACAAAAGCATTTTCCTTGTAGTATATTTATAACTTCCTCTGGATTTAGAGGCTTGCCGTGGCTGAATAGAAAACTAAATATAAACCACATTTGTATTTTTCTTCAGAAGCCTACTGGGCATTAAGAAGGAAGGATGAGAATATGAGCTTTGTGCAAAGACTTTCCGTGTAAATGAACAGCTGTAGGTAGCTCAGGGAAGCAGTTTGTTACTAAAAATAGAATCTAACTATAGCAACTCAGAGCATTTAATACTCAGATTCTGCATAGGCAGAAATAAATTCCAAAAAGGGTGTACGATTAAGGAGTGGGAGTGTAGAAGTAATCAGAACTGCTACCCTGCATCTAGGGTTGCGTAATTGTGTGTGAGCGTCAATCAAGTACGATTACTACGCACACCTATGGTTTTCCTAGTCTCCAAGACAATTCGGAATCAGTGTGTAACGACGAAGCCAGTAGGAAAAGCAGTGTCTGTAAGCTATTTTTAGTACACTAAATCAAACTGTTTTATAAGAAAGACTAGGGAGAGTAAATACAGAAAAAAGAAAATATAGATGCTTCGAAAAAAAGATGTATGAACTTGAAGTGTAGCAATAGTTTACTAAAGATTTGAGGTATATTCAGAAGAACTTTCAAGACCTTAGTTGTAAACTGACCACCTCTGTATTTTATTAATACTTGCTTACTTAAAATAGCTAGAGGTCTATTTTCCATGATGAATTCAAATTTTAATATTTACTAAGTTGATTAGTTAATTTTGTGAACCGGTGTTTAGGACCAGATTGTGTCTGCTCTCAGGATTGGTATTTAAACCTCAGGCTTTGATGTGCTAGGGTGGGGTCCTTGGGGAATCACTGGGTTTGAGGAGATCATGAGATGTGGGCCTCCATGGGAAATGTCCTCTTGTAAGAGGACAGAGACACAGCAGAATTCTCTTCGCCTCCCTCTAACCTTCCCTCTCCCTCTCCACATGAGCACACAGTGAGAAGGAAAATATCCTGACCAAGAACCTAATACGCCAGTACCTTGCTATTGGACTTCCAGCCTCCAGACCTACGTGGAATAAATGTATGCTCTTTAAACTAGCGAGTCTGTGGTATTTTGTCATAGCAACCTGCATAGCAACCTGGTGTAACCTGCATTGCCACATAGCGCTGAAAAAATTGCATGGTGATGGCTCAGTGATAGGTCAGTGAGGCACGCTGACTCCTCTCTGGACTCCTCTTCCTTCCTTATCGAAGGTTGAAATACCTTGAAAACATCAGCAGGTAAAGACGTCTCTCAGTGTATTCTCTGATCCCACTTGGCCTATGCTTGGTAAAATGTTTAAAGCACTCCCGCAATCTGTAGATTTACAATTTTTACGTAAGTGGCAAGACCTAATGTGTTAAACATTTCTGCTCCATGGCAGCCAAGTGCCAGAAAGAGGAAGATCAGGGCTGTTTAAATTACACGTGGTAACACTTATGTTTTGAAATAGTAATTGTTGGGATCTTTACAATGGAGAGTGACCAGGTTCCATAAGGAAATCTGCTTTCCAATACGGATGTGTCTACCTAGCAAGGTGTAGTAAAGCTTTAAAATATTTGCTTAGTACCTTTCTTGCAACAAAAATTAGGTTAGGCTGAAAAATTAAAATATAACCAAAAATTAAAAAAAAATAGAACCATTCCTATAGATGTGTTACATATGTTGTCTCCTTTTTATTTGCATTTTGGGGTCAAATTACAGTGACAGGAATTATAGTATTTTGTTACTGTTAGAGAAACTCATTTAGAGGAGTACAACTAAGAGGATAATTTATTCCTCTGTATTAGATGTTTCTTTCCATGTCTAGAGGATTTATACTCCCCATTCTAATTTCTGTAGATATTTCTCTTTTTGCAGTGATGAAGGTCTATAGCTGAGGCTAAAATTCTATCCCTGTTTTCAGATACAGAGACTCAAACATGGGTAAACACCAGGAAACATTTTTAATGCTGTGTATTGTTCGGTCATATGTAGAATAAATATTTCTAGGTTTATCTTGCTTGGGATGATTGTAGAACTGATCAGTTGTGGTTAATGCATTTAAACTTGCTCCATGTCCCCCTCCCCCGCCCCCTGCTATGATTAGTGAGTATTCACATGTGCAGTGGACAGTTCTCTCTGACCAAACACTAGGCTTCTTGGAGTTCTCATCTCAACTAAGCCTATACAGACTTGAAAAAGAACACTCTCATGGTTTCTAATAGCTCAAAATCATGTCTATAGGATGCTTCTAACTTCCTTAAATTGCTTGCCTTGGTAAACTGAAGATGGTTTAAAGAGTGTACCACTTTTTCTGGCCAGCACCTGCAACTAAGACCCCTGTCTCTCATCCTTTAAGGAAAGGTATGGACCTAAACTGATGAGTTATTAACAAACCCAGAAGGGTCTGTAATTTCTCACTTCCTGGACCATACTGAGTCTCCCTGCATCCCTCTCTACTTCATTCTTCCTTTAAAATGCCCATCACTTCTGCGCAAATTATGTTGGAGTTAGTGCAGTTGTATATTACATTTTAAAAATCTATTCTCACCACTTTAATTGTGTTTGGTTTTATCTTTGATATTATGTACTTCCTGGCCATAATCAGGTTTTACAGAAACACCAAAATGGGAGTGACTAACAGCAAGAACAGTTATTATCAAAAGAATTAAGAGTTTGTGGCATACACAAGTCAGGAATTTGTCTACATCTGATTTGCAAAACAAATGTACACAGCTTTCTCGCCCACAAAAGGAAGAGTGAGTGCAATTATTACTATTATGAGAATAACCTGGAACTGGCCCTGACTTATTAAAGAAGTCAGTCATTTTCTCATTTCAGTAATGACTTATTTCCAGTGTATCTTGTGACTGGTTATTACATATGCTGTCACAACCGCATGGTTTAGAATCCCCGGTTTTGTGTATGAGACCATAGGGATTAAGAGACTCAGTTTTAAAGCCTGAAGCAACATATTTACAATAGGTTCCGCCTAGGGACTTCAGAGGGCCCCGTGAAGGCTGGTTGTGCCGTTCTTGGGCAGATCACTTGCCTCGCTCATGGTGGGTCCCAGCCTCAGCCTCTTCGCAGAAAAGGAAAGGGGTCCATGAGTTCGGAGTGTCTGGGAGACTGCTTTCTGCTTCTGAACAACCGGACAGCTAACATCAGTTCCTCCCGGACACCATAGCCCCTCAAAGAGACTGGAGCTGTAGAATAAGGCAGAGCAACAGTGTTTAGCAAGCATGACTACCAGGCCCATGTCAACAGGCTGCCAGCATTTCAGAGAACACTGAATGAAATCCATTACAGGAGGAATGGGGCGGATTAAAAACTGTGCCCTTACAATTGCCTTTTAATGCAATTGCAGACTGAGAATCCTTTGCGGCTAGTGTGAAAGGCATTGCTACCAAGAGATAGACCACTGGTGCAAGTAGTTTTAGAAATCACAGAAGCAGGTCTCTAGAGGACAGAGCTAAATACTTGAGCAAGAACCTTACTGGCTCCTTAGTGAGAAAGGCTAGGAAGGAAGCAAACACCAGGACTTCCTCGTGCGGTATTTGCAGTTTGTTTTGGGGGTGTGGGGATGTTAGCTGCGGTCCTGCTGCTGCTGATTGTGTATGCACATGAGCATGACTGTATTAATGAGCTAGTGATCTCTCCCTCATTTTTAATTGCTCTTGTTGTTTATTTATTGGTACCAGGAATCAAACTGAAGACCTCGTACTTGCCAGGCAGGTGCTGTGCAGCTGATCTATATCCCTCACCCTCTCATTTTTAATTTCATAGTGCAAATTTTGTCATTTTCAGTGAAAATTTTTTAACAAAGTATGGGGTTAAAGACCCTGTTTGGATACTTTTGTACAAGTGTCTGTACCAGGTGGACTTCACTGAGAAGTAAATACACAATGCAGAGCATCTGAAGAGGGCGTCCTGATAAACGCTTCTCCTCAGGGTGCATTTGGATAAGGCGTCCTCAGGCTGGTTGTATTTCATGTTACCCTAGCATGGACTGCAGTGCACATTTATGAGTAGTGGTCATATACCCACTGCTTAAGTTTGGGAGGTAAAGCGAAGGTTCTCTCTGTCTCTCTCTCTTTCTCTCTATCTTTATTTATATCTGTCTATCTTTAACTCTCTCTGTGTCTATCTCTCTCTGTCTCTATCTACCTGTCTCTATCTATCTATCATCTATCTATCTATCTCTATATCTATCTATCTCTAACTTTATATATTTATCTATCAGAATTTCAGGAGAAAGTTAATTAAATTGGAAGGATTTTTAAAAATCCACAAATAAGCAGAGTAAATTAAATATCATGATATGATTGAAAAGGGGATAAAGAGTTGACTTTTAGAAACAAATATTTGGGCCTTTACTCAAAGTGAATGAAAATCCAATGAAAGATGCTAGTAGACTCTTAGCATTTATGTGATGGATCAACATTAATTCATCTTTCTGTGTCTGTCTTCTCTGTGTCTGTGTCTCTTTTGGGTGTGTTTCTCTGTCTGTCTCTCTGTCTCTGTTCTTCTGTCTGTGATTCTCTGTCCCTGTCTTTCCTATTTACATAATGATAAATTCTTCCTTCCTTCCTTCCTTCCTTTCTTCCTCTTTCTTGCTCTCAGCAGTGTGACCAGATTCACAGGAGGAAACATAAAGCCTAAAGAAACAGAATTATTTTGTATTAAAAAACACCTTTTGGGGTGGAGGAGAGAAAGGGATTCCATTTTTATTGCCTCAAGGTGCAAAGGCTCTTACATTTTGGGGTCCTGGTAAAACCTGTGAACTCCTTCTCATATTAATGTTTTTAAATGTGTACAATACAGTATATAGAATTGTATGGGTCAGTTTGCTATTGCTGACACAAAGTGCGTGAAGGAGAAGAAAGACTATTTTGGTTTATGGTTTCAGTTCATGGCCAGCAGGTTCCGAGCTAGAGCAGCACCATGGCAGAGGGGTGCAGCGGAGCGAAGCTGCTCACTTCATGACGGCTGGGAACCATCATGGGGACGAGTGCTGGAAAAGAAGAGGCCAGGGACCTCTGTGGCACACCCAGCCACAGCCTGAACAGTGTGCTTCACCTGCCCCACCAGGCAGCTTTCTAGCCCAGCAAGTTGATGAGCAAGATTAACCACTACAAAAATTATAGTGAAAACTAATGTTATTGCAGTAGCATTATTATAGTTATAAAACAATCTACTTTTAGGACAAAGCAGTATGTGTATTTCTTATTGCACTAAACAACAGGACCTAGCAAAAGGTCCAAATTTCCTCAGCAGTGCGTTGCGTTAGATTTGCGATGTTTCCACTGTTGTAACCACGGTTGAGACCTTCTCAGGCATCTATCGAGGACAGCCATGGGCTGCACTCGTAGAAGTATGTCTCGGTGCATCCTTTAATAAGTAAAATGCTGAACTTCGGCTAGAGGTTATTGGTCACCAGCTAGCAGTGAGTGACAATAGAGAAGTAATTTTTTTCCTGTCCAGTTTCACACTCCGGGAGTTCTCTCCAGGAACCTTTTGTGAAGAAGCCCAGGCCATGCTCTTCCCAGTCCTTGCCACATTCTCTTACTGGTGACTTTGGGAATAGGAATTCTGCTAAGCTTGCTCCGTCGCTCATGAGACTCCCCTTTACCCATGTAGCCTGTCTGCACGGTGCAGCCGCCGCTGTGTGACGCTCTGTGGGCCCTGTCTCGCTGGAGCAGCCTGTTGCCGAAGGAGACCAGCCATTGTCCAGCTGTGCCAGTGGTGAAGTGGGCTGATCTGTCTCCTTCAGGGCTGGGTGTCTACAGTCCTTGCTGGTGATATGAAACCCTGTCCCGTCAGCTGTATGGGGAATAAAGCTGTCGTGTTGATCTCCAAATGTCTCTGGTGCCTTACCTCCTTTTTTGAGCTCCCACAGTACCCGGGAAGATCGAGATTGCAGTTGGATGACTATGATAAGCGGAGGCCAGTAGCTGGTTTCTCATTATTTCTAGATGCATCTGTGATGGTGTTTCTGGAAGAGATAAGCATTTGAATCCGAAGACTGAGGGCAGCTGGCCCTCCTCAGTGTGGGTGGACATCAGGCAGTCCCATTAAAAGGCCTACATGAAATAAAAAGGTGGTAAAAGGGCACATTTATCTTTCTGCGTAAGCTGGAATATCCATCTTCTCTTACATACAGACATTGATATTACCCCTTGTTGAGTGTTGGACTCCACCAGGAACTTACCCAACTGACTTCTCTGGCTCTCAGGTCTTTGGACTTGGACTGGAATCACATCATTGGCTTTCCTCAGACTCCAGCTTGCAAACAACAGATTGGGGGACTTTTCTGCCTTCATAACCATGTGAGCCAATCCTTCGTGATAAATCTTTTCTACCTGTTTGTGTATCCAAGTGGCTCAGTTTCTCACACAAGTCCATGGACTCCAGAGACAGGTAGGTGGGGTCCAAAACCAGACTCTGCTCCCACTTGTCTGGGACTTTGGCAAAGTATTTTTCTGTCTCAGTGTTTTCATTTATTAAACGGGGGTGATGATAGAATGTACTCTGTGAGATTACATGAGAAATTGGTGACGGTCTTAGGAAAATATTGGGAACCTGAAGCATGCTTGGTAAACATTAGCTGTTATGAGTATGATTCTGAATAGAGTGTTGGGGGGAAAGAATGCTATTAATGGAGCCCCCAGTCCTACCAACTTGTATTAAAATGTCTGCTTTCCTACAAGGATAAAGTGAACCAGACACCTGCCTGATCAAATCTACGCATGCTGAATAAATACAACTAGTCAAACTTTGCCCGTTTTTAAGAAGACATAATCCCTGGTAACTCTCTGAGATATGTGTACTAATACGGCTGAGCAACTTATTAAAACAGTGACATTTAGTACAACTCTATGAAGTCGAGTTTTTTTATAGCCTCAAACTGGTTAAATATCAGTAAGTCAATGCAATTAACCCTAATACTTCCATAATGGTTGTTAAATAACCACTCTCTCCAGTGTCCAAGGGGTCTTTGGCCCTGTTCCTTGGACCTCTCCAACCAAAAGCTCCCCAGGATCTTGTTATGATGTCAAGACTGTCTAGTCTGTTATTGTTATGAAGGAAAATGTTTCTAAAGTGTATTGTTTACTGAGTACTTGATGACTTACGTTAGCTGTTGGCATTGCACAAGGCCCTCTTACGGTTTGGACTCCAAGGTTCCTGGTTATCACTTCTTAAAAGTAGCATTCAAGGCCCACTTTGAATCACTGAGGCATTTGTGACATTTCTTAAACCTCTGTGCTGTGTCCCTATAAGTCTAATTATCTCAGCTCAGAAACATGTAAGAATTACTGTCTGGTTCTCTTAGGAGAAGCATACAGTCAGGACTGATTTAGCAGAGGCCCTAACAGGATTATCAGCAGGCACCTGGCTCCAAAGGCCCACCAGCTGCGCGCAGCCTCTGTGAGCTGTGAAGTCCTGTGCCCAGCGAGGGGAAGCCGACTGAACCCCGGATCATGTTATAGTGTTACTTCCTGGCGCTGTGGTGGGTCATCCCATGCATACAAGTGATCCGACAGCTGAGCTAACTTGGGAGAGCAGAACATGAAAGGATAATTATTTTGGCTTTTAAGAACCTCTAGGATTTGGCTCTATTTTCTCGTTTCTTCTCCAGCAGGTTGTCCCATGCAGTTTTTTCATCTCTGTATTTTAAGTAGAACTCTTCCCCCTCCTGAAGTGTCTTTTTCTTCTATGATTCATTGCTGAAATGTACAACCCAGCCAACATGCCACATTGGTCTGGAAGCCTCCTAAGGCAGAGCCTGCAACCTAACAGTGGCTGGATCACACAGGCTTCTTTCATTATGGGATGCAGATCAGAACTTCCTTCTTCAAAGGATTGGAATGGCAGGAGGAAGAGGAATGGAGATAACCATGAATGGTGTCCCTGTTTTGAATCCAACACTTCTGAGAACTGTGATTTGATCATTCATGGGGCCCATATGTGTGTATCAGACATGTTCCAGGCCCTGGAGGTACAATAGCAAGGAAGGCTGTCCCTAAGTCACCTTTACATTTAACTTTTTCTCTCCATTTATGAAACATGACTTTCATAGTGATGTTATTTGCTTGTCTTTTTTCAATTGTAGGATCATGTATATAAACATAAAGATGTATGGAATAAGAACTAGGTATTTGTGTCCTATCCTGGAAAATTTCTCCCCCCAGAGAGTGTTGTGATCATTATTAGTCACCCCTACCAGACATATCTTGTACACTGGTTTACAAAAGAAGGGTCATGGAAGCAAACTGAAATAAAAGAACCAGGTTACACGTGCCTATATTTCCTCCATGAATGAAGGTGGCTTGATTTTTTTCCCACGTCTCTATGGACATTGGTTTGTAACACCCACGATAGCATCAAAGCGTTTGTCACTGGGCTACAAAGGCGGCGGGTATGCAAGCCAGGCCACCTGCATGGAAAGGCCTGGTTAATTTACCAGCCAACTCATGCAGATATGGAGAGGCCCAGACTGAACTCAGCGGCAGCTCATGCTCAGATAAGCAAGGTCAGGCGTCCCTGGAGGCGCAGACAATTACAGAAAAGCCGGCTCATTGCAGACTCACAAATAGTTTGCAATTTGCCTCTTGCTCTCCTTGGGCTTCAGGCCAATGTTGTTCAGGGGGAATTACAATTTTCATTTGTAAAACAAAAACAAAACAAAAAGCCTGAAACAAAACAAAAAGTCTGACCCTTTTTGGGGGGATAAGGGTAACAATTTTATTAATGTAAATTGTTTCAAATTTTAAGAGCAAATGGGGCTGTCATTGTTTCGCTTATATTTACAACCATTTTGTTAAGTAGATTTTATAGATGTGACTCACCATTGCTTGTAAGTAAACAGTTTCTTTATTAATGGGAGTAATATAACTGCTATTTGTTACATTATATAGAAATATTCTGTAGGCTTTGGGTCCAAAGATAGTTGGGGGAAAGTTTCTGGGAGATGATAATAGGAGGTTAGTGTTTGGATGAGTAGGATAATTACAACGAGTTATTTATGTTAATGTAGTAATTTCTAATTAACAGAATGACTTTCAAATAAACAATCTAGCTATGTATCTAAGGACCAATATCTTTAATTGCCCTGTGATAAACTACAAACAAAACCCACAGCAGGATAACAGATAGCAGTAAAATTTGTCAATTAAACAGATATCAGTATGTCTCTCTAGCCCTGCTCACTTGTTAGAGCGCTGAAAGCAGAATTTTAATGGACAATTATTTAAAAGATATTTGAGCATATTGAAACACACCACTGATTATGTACGAGTAGGTGAAATTAAAAAAAATCTTCAAAGCTGATCATAAAGGAGCTGAGCACATACAAAACTATTTAGGCAAAAGTTTTCCTTCTTTGAAGACTTACGTGTCTACAAGAAGAACTCAGCCAGGATTATCAGTCTTCGGATCAAACATTCATTGTTCCTGTTTCTTATGCATGAACATCGTGTACCAGCTAACTGCAATTTCCATCTAATTAGGCCAAACTTCACTGGAAGTTAGTAAACACTTTGATCACAGTTAAAGTCTTGGTCTCCTCTATCTTGTATATTATTACATATTTTATTGTGTTAAATTTCCTGGATTCTTAAATAATCTATCTGGTGATTTCTAAATATTACTCTGATAGGTGTGGATTGGAATTACCGTGAGCTTATGCTTGAGTTGGGACACTGAGGATATTTAAATTGCTATTCAGGAAGTCAAGATTAAGATTAAGATGCAGAGGGCAGGTTGGATGGTGATCACTTTGGTTTCTCTGTGCCCTATATGTTTTTCCGAAGTTCTTCTGATCACAGCCTTTGTCCCTTTGGCATCAAACCTGGCTGTTTCATGTGACCTCAGTGGGATGGAGGTCATGGTAGCCTGTCCTACCCTGACCACAGGGGACAGACACATGATTCCACACATCCCTTGGTGTGGCGGTGGCAACCGGCTCACAGAAGAGCAGATAGGCCGACTGGGGTCAATCACTGCGTTCCCGAAAGTTTTAAACTTGGAGTCAACTGTTTTTCTACTGAAACTGCTACACTGAGAAGACACGGTTGGCAGTCACTAGAGGTTACTTTGGAGAGACGCAAATTGAAAAATGAACTTAACCTAGGTCAAGGGAGACAAAGAAAAGAGACAGTAAGATCTAAGGGCATTATTTAGATCCTGGCGCTAGCTATGCCTAAAGCCAGCGATAATTTTAGAGTTTCCAGAAATAAAATGACTTTTTTGTAAGAGGTACTTTGAGCTGAATTTCCATCATTTGAAACCCAAGGGTCATTATCCATACAGAGCTTACCTGTTTGTTTAAGCCACAACCAAAGCAAACTTACCTTGATTAGAAGCCAGCGTGTAATTACTACTTACAAATCCTACCAAAATGGGATCTTCTCTACCAAAATGGGAGATACAGTTTGCAAGAAGGTCTTATTAATTTAACCAAATATATTGATAAATGTTATTAGAAATCTGTAAAACCCATTTGTACTATATTCAGACATGATTTCTGCTTCAACTAACCACCGTATACAGAGACAGTTCAGTGAATTTGTTGATGCTCACAAAGTAATACGGAATGCAAGAAAAACACTGAAATCAAAAGACAGCACTTCCTTTCTTAGCAGTTATAAATACTCCCTCAGAATTGGCCATGTCTTGTCCCTTTATGTTTTTCTCAGTCTTCATGATTTAGTTCCTAAACCATCTGACCACAAAGACTGAGTCTCAGTCTCTATGATAATTAACATTAATACCTTCATATTACCTTCATTTTGTCATTTCTTAGATTCGTCCTGATTTCTAAGTATACTATCTCTAACCCATGTTCTTACCTCTCCTTCTGGAAGGTGCCTACTTAACTACTATTCATAGGATCTAATTCTTCCTGGACTAACCTATACTTCAGGATGTTTCCTTCCCTGACATCGAGTTTAAATCTTCTTGCATTCCAAATCTGGCCTATCACCTCTAGAATATGACATTACAGTCATTAAGGGAGATTTTGCCAAATAGGATTTTGAAAAATAAAATTTGATGGCTCATTTTTGTCTTGTTCCTTTTTCTGAATAATTGTAGCTGTCTCTGGGAGAGGTGACACATGGCATCTCATTAGTTATGTCTTTGTTTTGGGAAACAAAGGTAAACAAACAGGTGTGGTTGACCCAGTAGCTGTCCTGCTGTGGGTGGTAGCAGTGGTGATTGGGAAACTGACTGCTCTCCAGGGAGGGAGGGACCCTGATTAGTCTCAGTGAATCCTGTTAATCTCCTTCCCCTTATCAGCAATTGCTTTAAGAGCCTGACATTGCATGTGTGACAGAACAGGGATAAATGACATATATTGGTCCCAACAGAGCTTAGAGAGGGCTTTGATTCCACAGGAGGTGGGAGAAAGCTTTTCTTTCTCTTCCTGTTTCCATCCTAGGTCCCTTGCTGCTCCTTGGGAAAGAATAAGGAAGTCTAGGGCCCTAACTGTTACCATCATTTAATCACACATAAAATCATCTTAGGGTGAAGCTAAAGTTGTGATTAACAGAGAATAGATATAGTTTGAGCCTGAGTGTTTCATGACATTGTTCACTCGAGGGTTATCAAGACTTCCAGATAAGCGAGTCATATATTCCGTGTTGTTTAAAACCCTTGGATTATAAAAGTGAATGTAACCAACACAGTGGGTTTTTTAGCATTCTTTTCTGGGATCAGGTTTTGAGTAGAGGACAATAAACAGAGGGGGAGAAAGGGAAATGAGAAACATTTCCCAGAGAAGGATTGTATGGGATAGGTACAGAGAAAGGGAGTTAAGTATATCAGAAAATGCACTTTTATATTTTAAAACATGCTTGAGAGTCAGCTCTCTACCCAACTATGCTGGGACTAGGGTTATTCTTTCCATTATGGATAAAGGTTCCTTTCTGAAATTTCCCTTGAAATCCTCCAAACTACATTATAGTGATACAGAGACGCCTATGTTTCCAGGCAAAGATCACAAGATTGGGCCTCAAGTACAGTAAATTAGAGTAAGAGCCAGTATTAATGTCTGTGAATCACTTTCCTCTTTATCGGGGCCTGCCACTACCTGATCTCATTTGTGCCTTAGAATTTTCTCTGGAGTAGTTGTTTTTTTTTTTTAACCATCTACACTGTACCAAGGAGGCAACGAAGACTCAAGAAGGTGGAATCAAGGCACAGAGCCCTGCAGCTTGTGATACCAAACCCAAGACTGACTTCAGAGCTTGAATTTGGAGGTCCACACTGCCTCTACCAGGCAGACTGTCTCCACCTTTCCTGGCGGGTGGTGTCTTCCTCAAAGTCAAAACCAGCTTGCCTTATTGGCATCTCTGGAAAGGCAGCCTCAGGGCCTTCCTTATCAGCTGCAGCTTTTGGATTTCTCTTACCATGAAATGGGCTTTATTTCTTGGCATCTAATCCCTCCTTCCTTGCCCACTCCCTCTGCTTCTTTACTACATCAGGCTTCCTGTTGGTTTTGAGTTATGAACACCTTGGATCGACAACTGGAGTCAATTTCTGCATTTGATTCAAAGGAAACTCAACTGAACGGATTCTACACAATGGTGAACTTAGTGGGTCATTACAGCTTAAGCGATTCCCAGGAAATGTGATGAAACTGTAGAACAGGTATCCTTAATCCTGAATAATACGAGCCAAGAGCAGATAAGCTCTTTAGTTTTTAATAATGCCCGTGAGACTATGGGTGTTTCACCACAAATATGAGAAAACAAAAAAAGTGAGATTAAATGAAAAGGAGCAGAAACAGTAAGAGAAGATGCATCGAGGGAGAGCAATAAAATGTATGTGCAAATGAGACAATTTTCTTTCTCCTTTTTCATATTAGGATATGTTTGTGGTACATAAAAAATGTATTCATAGAGGGGAACTGGTTCACATATGTATTACATCTTGATCCTTTCTCCTTCCCCTACCTTCCCCGTTCTCACCTCCCCCATCTCCAAATCCCTTTCTACCTTCATATAGGGAACAATTTTCTGATCAAAAGTTTTTCACTCACTTTTGAGTTGATTTCGGATACTGCTTAGTAAATACAGCCAGCTGTTCAGCTGAGGTCCTTGGGAAACACTGAGTACATAAAATCAGTTCCTTCTGTGATGGGGTCACACTGACTCAGCCCCAGACAAAATGGCAGATATAATAAAAAAACCCACTGATGCACAAGCCAGGCCGATTTACCCCCTATTAATACCTATCATTTTTATTTGTTGAATAGCACCCATAGAATACAGGCAAATTACAAAACCCTCCTGATTATTCGCTAATGTTGCATCCTTTTCCTGCTTTTCCATAAGCCTTACAAATTCCTGTGGGAAGCAGAGGTTAAGAAGTTATAGGTCAAATATTGTTTTAATCACTTGTCCCTGTGTACATTTCTATTTTTGAACTTCAGAAATCTTTTTCTTCCTCATTTAGTGAAGCATGTCATTTTCCCCTACGATTTCATGCTAGGGGTTTTTTTTTTTCTATCTTGTATGTGTTATTATTTAGCCAAAGTGAAGTTTGCATGAAGGTCAGAACATGTCAATGAGGGATCATTAGATTAAGAGAATTTTCAGCTGCGTTCGACCTAGACAGACCCTTCTCAGTTGCTTGTGATGTCTTTGAATCCTCTGACATAGTAGTTGTAGAAACTGGTGTATCTGTATCTGAGGAAAATGACAGGGTGAAGTCCTTATATACTTCAACTTTTACAATCAGGTGGCAGGTGATTTGTTTAAAGCATTGATAAACAAGAGGAACTGCAAAAGGGGGGCACATGACCTTATTTTTACTTTTAGGGTGAACATAATTCTTGGAATCTAGGCATGTATGAAAATAAACAATGTAATAGCAGTGCATCTAATTAGTTTCATTAGAACTGTGAAAATGATAGAGAAAAATGGATAGATTTGCACAAATCATAATTATTAAATACAAAAGATCATATAAGTAAAGATTTTAAATTAAGAGTGTAAATAAGTGTGTAAAGACATCTGCAAAGATCAAACATATAATGTGCAACTGTCAGGTTATAATTTATAGTAAAACATGTACACGAGAACAGACTCCATGGTGTACACATTTTAAGAGCTGTTTCTCCATATTGGCCCAGGGGAAATTGGTAGCTGAAACAAAGCCATAAATTGTGCAATCATTCCAAATTTGCATTTAAGCATTGGAAGATTTTTAATGTCCTAGTTTGTATTTTCCTTTTTTGGACTTCATGATTCCTACCTTACGGCCTTCATATACAGTTTTGTAGAATAACTCAATGGTGTGGTCTCTTAAATTTTCTTTTTCCACTCCTTATTATTTTGCTTAATCCAAAGTGAGGCTCTGAAGAGGGCCAGATAATATTAGCAAATCATGTTTAGGGTAAAGGAGAGGAACAAACTGAGATGTTTCCTCTTACTATTGCTAGTCTTTTTCTCTTTAGTCTTCAAATCTATGAATATTTGATAATGCAACAGACAAAGGAAGGTCATTTTTTGAAGTCCTACTTCAGAAAGAATTACAGACACAGTAGTTATGGCAATAGCCACTGTTACTTAGCTCATGATATAAATGCATTCATATCCATTATCTTGCTTAAGCCTTTCAATACCTAGGAAGGAAGGTAATATTATTGCATTTGAAAGGTGAGAAAAAGGAGATACATAAAAAGTTAGGTAATGAGCTCAAAGTTGCATAGCTCATGAATAGAAGTGTCAGTTCTTAAGCCCGATTTGTCTCTCCAAAAGACAGTGCTTTTGTTAGTACACTCAGTGTCTTTTAAAAGCAAGGTCTTGAGGAGAGGTAGAGATAAGATAGGGGCCCCTGGTTTTAGAATTTCTCTACATTTGTCACATTCTCACTCCACTGCATTTTCCCCTTGCTTTTCTATACATGACTATAAACAGAAAGCAGTGGAGGAAACAAAGGAGAGACATTAGTCACCACCAATTCAGAAATAAAAGAAATTAGTCTCTTGAAGTAGAGTTTAGAATACTATTCTGCCATATTGCCACATTCTAAACTCAGAGGATTCACTCTTTCAATGAAACAAATGTCAAGAGAAGGATTCATACAGGATTTGCACTGCAATGTATTTAAATCTCACTTTGGAATTAAAGGTACAAAAACACTTTCATTTATTTGCATTTTAGTCTCTCTTTTCTGGTGTGAGCAAGTGGTTCTTCAATCTTGGTATGAAAAAAGACCCATCCAGAGGCTTACTCTGTTAGTGCTTATTGATTGTGTATCACATGACTTTCTCATAGCTGGGACACAAAACTTGACACTGAGAGCTGAAAGAAAGATTTAATGTGGCTTATGGTTTCAGAAGGTTCAGTCCATGGTCATCTGGCTTCAAGGCAGAACACCACGGGAGGGCAAAGTTGCTTAGTTCATGGTAACAGAAGCAGAGCAGGAGTAAACCAACAGAGAAAAGGGGATCAATGACCAGATGCAGCATACAAAGTTACACTTCCATGACTCATACACTCGTAAGTGTGTTTTACTAATCCCTCTGGTGGTTCCCAAGCCAATCAGGTAGACAACTAGGCTTAACTGGCAAGGATTTAGGTAGCTATCAGAACTATAGAAAAGCCTGGAAAACCAGGCCAGAAAAATTATAGGGATAAGGCAGCTCCAGGGGTCTCTGGAGAAGAATATAATTCTCTTGTCTATCTATACTCAAATTCATGAGCTCATTGAATTCCAAGATTTCAAGCAACTATTTATAGTATTCAAACTTCTAAGATAGATTCAAGTTTCCCATCCTTCCATGCAACTAACTCTTGACTGTGGTGGAACTATGAATGTGAGGGAACATCACTTCTGTGATTGGGTCACTAATCAGTTGACCTTGAGTTAATCAATGTACGATCTATTTGGATTTGCCTGATGTAATTTGCTTAGCTCTTCAAAGAGGGACTTTGTTCTTTCTAAAGTGAAAGATTTTAGGACAAAGTGGGTTTTTTTTTTTTTTTGTTGTTGTTGTTGCTGGCCTTGAAGAAGAAAAGGGTCATGTTGTAGAGGAGGCATGGAACAGTGAACTTTAGCCCTTGACCAATGCCCACGAAGAAAATGGAGATGTTGGTCATACAGTTATAAGAAACTGCACTGGGCCATCAACCAGTAGCCATGGTGAAGACCAAAATCTTGCTGCATCCCTGGCTGACACTTTGATTTTGGTCTGTGAAAATCCAAGTATAGAAACCAACCATGCTGTGCTGGGCTTCTGACATACAGAACCATGCTATGCCAGGTATTTCTACAATGCGCAGTTTGTGGCGATTTGTTATGTAACAGTGAAAAAGTAATGTTTCATCTACATACCAATGACTCCAAAATTTAGATTTCTTTCTCTTTCTTCCCCTTTGAGACAGGATCATTATAGCCTAGGCTGACCTCAAATGCATGGCAATCCTCCTATCTCAGCATCCTGAGTGCTGGGATTACAGGTGTGTGCTACCATACCAGATTTCTACTCTAGATCTAAACTTCAGCCTGATACCTGTCTGTTTGATATCTATCTGGAGGACATCAGAAACTTAACATGTCTGAAGCAGGCTCCCCACCTTTCCTCTCTTCCAACTTTCTCTCCAGCCTTTTTATGTGAAAAATAATAGAAATACCCTTACGGTTGCCTAACTCAAAAACTTAAGTCATGTTTCAGGCTCAACCCGTCAGCAAGTGGATGGCTCAAATCCTTAATGGTAATTTCAGAATATTCCCAGAATTTACTACCTCTCACTAAATTCTCTGCTACTTCTCTGATCTCTGTCATCATGGTGTTTCACGTAGAATAATTTCATAACTTCTAATGGCCCAGATTCCATCATAGCTGGCTCATAGTCTGTTTTCGACATTCCCATCGGACTGGTGCTGTTAAACAAAAGCCAGTTCAGGTCTCTTATCTGCTTAGCACTTTTAATGGCTGTCTGATAGACTGGGTTACTAGTCCTGAGTCTCCATTTCTCCCATAGGAGGCTAACCATACTGGCCCATTCCTTGACCTTGGCATTCCTGTGGACTTGCTTTGCCCAAGTGAGCACAAGTAGAGAAAGAAAACGCTTATAGTTTTATACCCAAGAGAGGCTGCGCTTGTTTTCTTTAAGGCCGCAGCTTGTTGAGCGTGTCATTTCCTGTGCTTTTAACTGCATCGTCCCCTTTACATTCCCTTAACGTTGGTCGCCTTCTCCCACTCAGGCTTTTGCGTTTGTTCCCTCTGATAGAATCTGTCTCTCTTCACAACCTTTCGGCTTCCTCCACCACTTTCAGGTTTTCTTTCAGTGTCTGGTGGAAATGGTAAGGACTGTTCGCAGTTACAACCTGACTTGACTTTGCTCCCCTTTCCTTGCTGTTTTTCTTTACAGTTCTTATGACTGAACTGCATAGTTCATTTATTTCCTTTTTTTATTGTTTGTCTTCTCCCTGCTGGCGGTGTTAGGTTCATTCACTAGAGATTTTTGTCTGATTGGTTTACTCCAGAATCCCAAATTCCTGTGATAGCGTTCAATAGTATTTATCGAATAAACCCAGGCATCAATGAATGAATTTCTGATAGCTTTTTCCAAAGTGCTACTTTTTTATTTTATCTCTCACTTGATAGCATTCTGCTCAAGAATCAATAAATATCCCAGGAAAGATGAGGCCTGGCTTGGAAACAGCCCCATCCGTTGGCCATCTCAGACCAAGACACCTTGCTTCACAGCTCTTCAAAGGGAAGAGGGAATTCCTGCGGGTCAGCTGGGTATGTTCTGCTCTAACAAAAGGAGATGACTGGCAGCTGAGGAAGAGGAAGCAGGGCATGAACTGGCCCCACCTTTGTACCATGTTTTAGAATGGATTCTAGCTTGGTGTATTTGAGTTCACATTTTGAGAAAAACTCAGTGAAGAAAAACACCATCAATAAACTCCTTTGAGAATCTCAAGAAAGGCCTAGGAAACTGGAAGCTTTCTTTATATCCAACAAGAGGAAAAGACACCATACGAAACATTTAGAACGATGAAGCCCTGGGGAGTTAGAGTGGGAAATTCATGGAAGAAGAGTTTTCAGCCTTCCCAAGCTGCTGTCATCTGGAACCCGGGACCGAGCCCTTCACCATCCCTCTGGCCTTTTCCCCACCAGAACTGTTCTCCTAGGCCTCATAGACCCACTGGGGGTGCTGCCCCTACTTCCCAGTGAGTAGACCAAATGAATGTGTCAGGGGACTTCTTTCTGCTTCCAGGGCTGCACAGGGGCGACACATTCCTGCCTTCTGGGATTAGGATCCCAGAAGCAGCTCTTTCTTATTGCTGTCTGTGGTGTTCAGTTCAAGGCGGCTCCTGTGAACTTCAGCTGTATCCTGTGTCTCACAGACTTCTGTGTTCAGTCCCCTGACCTCACCATCTCATGTGGAAGTGGCAGAGTATTTAGAGCAACAGAAATCAAGTAGCCAGCTTGTGCTTAGAATGGATCATAAGCTGGAAATTACACTTCTTGAGAAGGGAAGTGACAGTCTTTCTAGATAAAGTGACTCAATAATTTGCAAAGCTTGACTTTCTTCCTGGCTAACACCTCTGCCATTGTGGGGTACGCACCCACTTGGGTTATGTCCATTATAAAGCTTCACATAGTAAGAGACACTAGTCTGTTATGTCCCAGGAACTTATTACCAACTTACCCTCACTGTGGCTGTGACTCAGCTACCCATCTTCAACATTTCCTGTTCAATGGCAAAAAATACATTTCTCGGCTAGAGAGCAACTCCTTCATTAAGACTGCCATTTCTTTCTTTACCTGAGATACGATTTTTGATCTGATTTCCTCTATAGCTTGGTGGATTTTTTTCTTCACTTGATGTCTTTTCAGAAACTTCAAGTATGTACCTTCCAATTTCTTCTATGTTGATGTCTCCTGTACTTGTTTTGGATTGCATTTCACTTTTTCTTTTTGTCATTTTCACCTCTTGGTTCTTATTTCAGTTTTTTTGTTCTTGCCTGTTTTGCCTGTCTGTTGGGTGAATCTTCGTCAGGTTTCTGTTGTGTGGCTGGCGTTCACCTAGTTGCCAGGTCCCATAGTGTAGGGGAGGGAGACAGTCACCTGATGTCCTCCTGTGAGGCCATTTGGATGAGTCCTGGATTCTTCCTGAGCTGACTAGCATAGAAGTATTGATGTGAACCAACCTGTGACTCATATTTTTACCGATGCTTCAGCCTTTTCTAGGCTTTCATACCCACCTGTCCATAGTGTGTGTCTCAGCCAGGGCCCTACTATGTCACTGTGGTTCTTAGAAGCCCACCCAGTGTCTTCCAAATGGAGAGAGGGGTAACTGGTGCTCTTGTAGGCCTGCCCCGGGGCCCTCCAGGTGGAGGGAGGCCTCACCAGTGCTCTCTCAGGACTGTGAAGGGCCTCAGGTGGAGGGAGGGCTCACTCACGCTCTTACAGACCTGCCGAGGTCCTCTGGGAGGGGAGAGGGCTCACTCATACTCTTGCTGGCCTTCCAGGATCCTCTGGGTGAAGGACCACTACAGGTATTTCTAAATTCTGCAAAGTAGATTTGACAAGTTGGTCTCTGGATAATGATAATAATAACAATAATAGCAGTAACGATGATAATTACATCAAAACTAACAGTAATGGTTTTGGATAATTTATTACATTCTATAGAGAGTGCTAGGTGCGTAGATTGTATCATTTAACGTTTCAAAATCTCTGCTTCTTCTCCTATTAGCCAAGTGGAGATTCATTTAAGGAGTGCTGGTTTTGAAATCGGATGACTGTGGGTGTGAATCCCACCCATGTCACTTAACTGTGTGTCGGTGAGTCAGTTACTTAAACCCCCTCAGGAAGTGTGGCTAGCAATGCTTATCTTACAGGATCTGGGTAAACCTGAAATAAAATACAGTGCTATATGTAAAATACTAGGTATGGGGTCAAATAGTCTCCTTCGTAGGCAGTGGTTCTGAATAACCATCATAAATTTATCACAAACTATGCTTACTAAGCTCCTTATCTGGATGAATAAACAAGTAGGGTTGGGAAAAGAGGGAAATCTGTTACTACTCAAGGCTCAAGGAGACAGTGCATACTTTCTGATTTTGAATCATAATCACGAACTAATGGAAAGATAGGGGAACTTACATAGATGCTGTTTACCCCATCCCCAAATGTAAGACTGACTGACCACAAGTTGCTGCCTTTAAACTAAACACTTTGTTACTTCTCAGTGAACCCAGTTTCTGAGTTGTGTAAGCACCATTAATGAAAGGAAGAGTTTGAGAGAGGTTGTTGGAAGATAGGAAACACACCCTTAGAAAAAAGTTTGGCCCAGAAAATGATAAGCACTGGAGGATAATACAGGCAAATTAGCATCATAATCTATGGGAGTGGAAGGAATGGTGATGATTTTCCCACAAGACTTCCATGTATATCTATTTTGGAATTCTCTACTATGGGAGTCAACACAGTTTGGGTTGATTTATTGAACTTCTGTCTCTGGAGAGTTTTCTTTTGAATTTTAAACTGGAAGAAGGGAATGGGAAGGGAGAGAGAAAGGTGGGGGGAGAGAGAGAGAGAAAGAGAGAGAGAGAGAGAGAGAGAGAGAGAGAGATGAGGGAAAATAAAGGAAATAAGAATAACTGGAAAGAAAAAAGGAGAGAAAATCCAGTGTGCTGTTATTAGAGGCTTAGAATTAAAATATTTCACTTCACTCCTATCAAATAAAAGTTGAAAATATTTTGATTTTTTAGGGAAATAGTTCAAATGTGAGTGTTTACTCCATCAGTGAACCTCCTCCTATTAAACAAGTCATAATCAGAGAATTGTTTAAATAGTTTCTAATAACTTTTTCAACACTGAGGTTATTTGATAATAGAATGATAAGAAAAATTAAACTGGAGGAATTCTACTCTTTCTTATGTAGACTGAGTAGCACTTTGAGGGCCCTTCTGCCCCTTTGCTTGTACAGGTGTCATGGAAACAAAGGTTACTGCCACCTATCTTGGCACTGCCATGGTGGTGAAGCCATGCTACAGGGATGGAAGTGAGATCCATGATGCTGGGGTCACCACGAGCAGCAAAGAGGCAGAGCCTGGGTGGACCCTTGGAAGGTTCTGCATGCGCAAAGGTCAGGTAACCCATCAGTCTATCCTATGGCAGGGGTTTTCTCAGCAGAGGAGAGAGAGAATATTCATGGCAGGGCTGATTCCCTGCCTGTGAATAGTCTCCCTAGTGGCCCTGCCTCAAAGATCCTTAACTTCCCCCCTAACTAGTGTAGAAGAGAAAAGAAATAATTACCTTGCTCACTTGATGTGTATTTAGACAAGAAGGAAACTGAGTACAGACAGGCATGGCAGAGGTGGTCAGTTCAGTAGTGGGCTGTCATGTACATGGCCATCCAGGAGAACTAGTGAGGGTCCTAGTGAGGCAAAAATAGCAAGAAGGCTGTTTTGAGGAGCATGTTGGTTATGGCCTGGGTCTAGATGCACCCCCCCCACACCCCCAAGCCTTTTGCACTTTTAGATGGGACTTTTTTAGATGTAGTTGAATCTGGAGTTTGTGATTGATTCATGATTCAATGTTGGGATTAAGGGTGTGGGGATTAAGGCTGGGTGATTGCTGGATCAGTCCACTGATTGGATTGACACCACCCTAATCCCAGCAGTCTGGATAAAATAAAAGGGATAGAAAGAGGATTGTTTCCCTCTTCCTCTCTTGTTGCTTTTGCTATTGTCCACCACCACGAACAGTTACCTCTCTGCCATGTGCACTCTGCCTTGAAGCCAGCCCATCCGAAAACTGTGAGCTAAATAAGCCTTTCCTCTATTATCTTTGGGTATCGGGTATTTTGTCTCAGCAATTGGAGAAAAGTAACTAAGGCAATGCCACATAACCTGCAGGGGACAGAGGTGAGAAGTGGCATGTATCTAGATGTATGGGGAACAATGGTAAAGCACTAAAAGTTATCAGCAATGACCTCATCCTGAGTTATTTTAGAGACACGTGAAAGTTGTTAGAAGCCACTCTGAGACTGTACCAGGATATAGCAAAAAAGGAACTGGGCGAAAAGAGTCAGGATGTAGAGACTGAGATATAATGACGTACGAGGAGGCAGCAGCTAGATGACTTTAGTCCAGTTTCTGTGAGGCTACATTTGTAGTCTTAGTACAGTTGGGTGTATTTTTACAGTGAATGATTTCAAAGAGATCTGTTTAGTTTTCTCACGCTAATTCCTTTTTGAGGCAAGCCCTTCTTAAAGACCCCAATCAGTTATTAGCTCTACACTTGGGGGTTCCCTTTGAAACTGAGGAGAATCTGTGGAGTAGGAAGATTCCCAGGGTAGAGTTCAGACATATCAGGGGTACCGAGTTGTATCTTGGGAGAAAAATAACCTTGAGAAAAGAACTAGATCATGCTCTAAATCCAGTCATAAAAATGACTCATTGTTCTTGGTGGTGGAGTCATCATACTGTCACAGGGACAGAACCCGTAAAGGTGTGTCTGAGTTGGTCAGAAAGAGATGGTAGTGTGAAAGCAAACACACGAGCAGAGTTGTGTTCACTGAAATGTCCCAGTCATTTCTCCCTTCCTTAATTTGCCAAGTATTTGTTGAATATTTGCTATGTGCCAGGCCTGGTACTGGTCCATAAAGTACAGTGATTTGGTACCCATCCATCTGTGCTTTCAGTGAGGGTAGGAACGCTGATATAATGGACAAAGCAAGCAAATGTCAACTGGGGTTGATGAAATAATCAGGTTAATGAAACTGCATGGGATGAGGGGCAGGTGGGGGCGGGGACCTGGGCGAAATTTGAAAGATGACAAGGAGCCAGCCATTCACAGAACCGAGCATTTCAGGCAGTGGGAATGCCAATTGCAAAGGCCCTAGGGGAGGAAGGAATTGGCATGCTCTGTGACCTGAGTGGGAGCCAGAGAGGATGAAGCAATAATGAACAGGGCTAGAGAGACAGGAAGCGATCCGGTCATTTGGAGCAGGATTTCTGAACTGCACTGCTGCTATTGCCATGTGGGGTCAGAAAGCGCTCTGTTGTTGGGGGCTGTCCTGCTACTGGAGACTGTTTCTCAGTATCCCTGGTCTCTATCCACTAGATGCCAGTAGTTATTCCCCCAGTTGTGACAGTCGAACATGATCTTGGGGGTTGAGGGTCACTGCTTGGCTGGACCATGTTGACACATAAATGCCCAGTTATTTTTCTGAATGTTTTCATGAAGGTATTTTAAAGATAGGGCTGGCATTTAAATCAGCCTATCTCATTGGTTCTGTGTCTCTGAATTCCTCTCTCTTCTCCCATTTTCCTTCCCTCTGTATTGATTCTGTTTCTGTGAAGATTCCTGGCTACCACAGGCATTTGTTCTCATTCTCCTCACTTTGATTGCAAACTAAGAGACTCTTCTTTGACCTGCCTGGGTGGTGGGCTTGAGGCTGGGGTGGTGATGAAGCATGGTGAGAGCCCTCATAGAGCTTTAGCAACACTGCAGAGGACACATTTTGGCAGGGAGGGCAATTTTCTTGTCCTGGGGCCTGGAGCAGGGCTCACCACTACAGGGCTTTAAGGAGGACAGAGAGATGGCAGAAGGGGAGAGGGGCAGAGAAGCTCTTCCCTGGTGCACATGGGGTCATCCTTGCAGAAACTCCTGTTAAAAAGCAGACAAGACTTTGAGGAGGCTGGAGCTGGGATGGTAGCAGTCAAGAAAATAGGTTCACTGCTGCTATTGACAGTACTTTATTGGTACTTTATTTCCCAGGCTGATGTTAGAGAACTGGGATGTAGACAGATGAGAAATAGCTCAGTCTGAGTGTTAACTGAATTATCTTAGGTTCCAGCATGGTGCACTAAGAGTGGACCTTCTGCTTTACATAACAAAACAGGACCCCCAAAGAGGGGTGCTTCACACACAGGGCATCCATCCTTCTCCGTTTTCTACCTCTTGGAACACGGAAAGAACTTACATTTGGCTTGTCTTGCCAAATGAAGATACCTGAATTTTAATGGAGAAAACAAAAGGGCCCAACATCTTATCAAGTATTCAGAAGTTAAGGGTTGGGGTTGGGGCTCAGGGGTAGAGCTCCTGCCTTGCATGCATAAGGTCCTAGGTTTGATTCCCAGCACCACAAAAACAAACAAACAAAAGTTGATTTCTCCCCCAAGAAAGGCCAATGGGAAGAAGGAAAGTGGCTTCTTTTCTATTTCCTGCAAGGAAAACACACACGTATGCAAATGGGGAGGAGAGATGGAGGAGAAGTTTCTTTTTATAGATGCTGGTTTTGGACTGAGTTCCAGCAGTCATTACAGTATCCATCCAGTCTTCTCAGTAAACTCGTTGTGACCTGGCCTTAAGAGGAAGCTTGGCGGCCTCTGCTCCCAGGATGTTGCTGACCCAACCTGAAATCCTTCTTTAGATTGAGTCAGCAACATATCCCATGTCTTTTGGGTGATAGGTTCTTTTATATGAGACCATAAAGCAAAAGGCCCTTTCTGCATAGTGTTGAATTTCCCAGCAGCAATGACCAGGGATTAGATAGAGGGAGAAAAGCTAGAGAGAGAGAACTGAACAGCACTGAGTAATGCATAACTTGGCTTAGTCAAGTCCTTCAAATATTTGTGGAAAGCAAATAAGACCATGAGTAATTGAGAATAAATGTGTTGATTTTTTACACATTGGGATAACTCAAGTGAAAATGAAGCCCTTTAAACATTGTAATTTCAACTCAGTTCATGTTATAAGAAATGCATATGCACATAAAACACACATGCCTGCATGAGTGCTCACATTTCGTTTTTAGTTTGCTTTGATTTTGCTGTGGCTTCAGCTCTTCAAACCTGACATTACATAAGAACATGAAAGTTTTTCTTCAAAATTATCCAATTTATAACCTAAAATAAAGCCTACAAAATGTGTCATGTTAACAAACAGCTAAGTAGATGTGACCTTTACCATTTGGCCTTTGTATTTGTCTTAGTTACTTTTCTTGTTGCTGAGATGAACCACATGACACCCGAAGTTAAAAGAGGAAAGGTTTATTCAGCTCACAGTTTGTAGAGGTTTCAGTCCATAACTGGCTAGCTCTATGGTAGGGTGGCATGGCAGACAGGTATTTCAGAGGGGAAAGGTTCATAGAGGGGAGAGATAGCAAAGCAACAAGGGACAACCACAGCTCTTTCTATCTCTTATATCTTATCCACACTACTTAGGGTCAGAAGCATTCATACCCTTTGTCCTAGTGCCCCTATTCTAGCACTGCACCGTAGAACAATTCCAATGTCACACATTCTAGTTCTAGCTACCTCTGAAAAAGCCCCATCTCATGCCCACATGTGGCTTTGGGGGGACATCTAGACACAAACCATAACATTCTGTCCCTGTGCCCCCAAAGACCCATGTACATCCTCTCATGCAAAAAGGCATTTAGTCCATCTCTAAGAGTTGCCAAAGTCCTAATAGTGTCAGCATTGCTAAAGGGTCCAAGTCCCAAGTCTCCGTTATATACTCACATAAAAGTTTTGCTTCCAAGTTATCCAATTTATAACCTAAACATAAAATCTACACAATTTACTGTGTCAACAAAGAGCTAAGTAGATGCCATTTTTACCATTTTGGCCTTTGGTTGGTTGGCAGGTTGGTTTGGTGTTTTGCTAATCATTAGAGGTGACCTGTCCATATCATCCACTTGTGGCTACTTAAGGCCAGTCTTCTGGTGGATAATAGCAGCTCATACTGGATAATTCATAGATAATACTGCAGTTTCCAACTCTAAAAACTCTCCTTTCTCGTGTGTTGGTCTCAGATGCATCGACAACTTGAGGACCTAACATCAAGCTTAGCAATTGCTGACATGGTTTATTAAATGGTCAGTGTGGTAAGATTGATCCAGAGACTTCAAATAAATTGGGGACCTCAAACTCTAATATGTCACTTGATATCATTCAGACCTGTTCATTTCAGCTTTTTATTTAAAAGAAGGCATACTTTTGCCAAACATTGACAAAAATTGATATTCTTTAATGAGGAAGTGTTTACATTGGAAAAAACTCCTTTGTTCTTTGTATTCAAGAGCTCTTGATTTATAGCTAAACTCAAAAGATTTTGAAGAGATTACTCTCTATTTCCATTGGTTCTATCTATCACATTGTGTCTTATTGGGATTTGAATATGTGTGAAAGTATAAACAAAATTTTTTATTGAAAATGAGATATTATAGTACCCATTGATCATTCTCTGTTATTCGGTTCAGAATGCCCTGTAATTCT
>PVJX010021634.1:0-31619 GCA_004027295.1 Dolichotis patagonum | reverse complement strand
CTTGCTTTTGAAGTCTTATAATGTCTCTAATGCTTTGTTTTTATTAATGTTGTTATATACTGCTGAGATACCATGGTAACCATTGTAGATCACCTTGTATTGTGGTTTTATGTGACTTTTCTGCCTCATGCTTTTCTAGGAATTGTTTTATCTTGCTTTGTTTTGTTTTTCCTGCTAATACAGAAATGATAGATATACAGACTCACGCATGTGTAGAGCTTATAAACAGTTTACGAGAACCAACTATATAACACATGTTGAAATAAACAACTACTTTGAAGAAAAAGAGACACTACAATACCCAGTGCTGATTCCATAATGTCAGGTTGTGAAGTCCAGCAAAACTATCACTTTTTGTTCAAAGTGATCTTAGCTTGATTTGCCTTGTTTCAGTTCAACACACATTTAGGTATGGACAGCTGTTTTGAGGAGAATGAGAGACACTATGACAGCCATTCATGGCTTCCCTAATGTCTGGTCTTGAAGACCTGTAATGCCCTCCTCATCCTGCTCAGATCAATTGCATACTAGGTTGTTTCATGTCAATTCCCTATATGTGACAATATGGACAACTATTTGGAAGAAAACAAGAGTCAATATGATAGAGAGTGAGTATCTCCAATTGTCTAGCTTTGAAATTTATGTCTTACATTGCTTTCTTGTGATCCGCTTTGCTCCATTTTGTTGTGTTTAATTTTACCCTATTGATATAATTGAATGTATATTTGAGTGGGTAAGATGGATGACCATATTGTTGTTTTTGTCAGATCGTGGAGCAGAACTGTTAACAGTCTCACTGTTTGAATGTCTACTTTACATATTTTAACTTTGTAATTTGAACAACTATTTCCAAGAAGTCAGTATGTAATTTGTCAAGTAATAATTTCTTAGGTTTTATTGTTGTTGTACTTTTCCTTTTTTCCTTGGAATACTGTATTGTTGCTACCCTTTATTCTGTTTCATTTTGTTTTGTTTTTTCCTCTTTAAATAAAATTATTTAAAAAAAGAAAAATATTTTCAAGTTAAAAGATTAAAATTTTTATCTAGGTAGGTAAAAACATTGTGCGTGTTCAGGAGTACAGCTTGCATTTGAATGAAAGACGTTGAAACAGGACATGGGGAGAAGGGTGGTGGTCCACATGTAGATGCCTCTACAAGTGGAAAGGGATACAGATCACACTAGAGTGTTGCCGGCAGGGGCCTCAATTTTAGTCACACATTCTATTCATTCATTCTCTCATTCAACAAGGAATGAGTGGTTGGTAAATAAGCATCAGACACTTTTGAATGCTAGAATTCGTTGACAGACAATTATTCTTGTCCTTAAATACCTTATTTTTAATTATAAATGATAAGACGGAATGACTTTAATAAAAATAAATAAGAACAATTACAGTAAATGAGATTATTATTCATGCTATAAGGAACGCTAAAGTATGAAGATGCTAGAGGGAGTGGAATAAATAGTGAGTGTGTGTGTGTGTGTGTGTGTGTGTGTGTGTGTGTGTAGTAAGAAAGCAATGTGAGAGTACAATGACAAACGCTTCAAAAAGACTGATTTGAGGTACAGGGAGGTTAATGACCATGTCAGTAACCTGAAAGAAGAGAAGCACTCACAAAGGTAAAAGACAGTGCATTTTATAGAACCAAACACGATATAGGTACAACAGAGCTTCCAGGAGGGGGTGTGGGGGATCATGCGATGAAGCCAGAGAGAAGCCAAAAGAGTGGGTTACCAGATCCTGCAAGGCCTTGTGCTTTAAGGCTGACTTTAGATTCACTTTTTGCTTCAGAAGCCATTGTAGAATTTTGAACAAGAAGGATTTTACTCTCATGTTTCATTTTGACCAGCTGGCTGAGAATGGATAGAAAGGTGACAGAAGCATAAGGAAGGGATAGATCATGACGTTGCTACAAGATCGAGAGCAGAAACTAATGATTTCTACCAGAGTGGTAGCAGTGGACACCAAAGAGAAGGTCCAGAGACAGGTGACATTTGAAGGAAAAGCACATTGTAGATTAAAGGAGAAATTGAGGTGAGAAAATCTGAGGAAGAGGCAAGTATAGTCATGAAAATCAGAAGTTTTCTTTCTTTCTGTCTTTCTTTCCTTCTTTTGTTCTCTTTTCTTTCTTTCTTTCTTTCTTTCTTTCTTTCTTTCATTCTTTCTTTCTTTCATTCTTTCTTTCTTTCATTCTCTCTTTCTTTCATTCATTCTCTTCTTTCTTTCTTTCATTCTTTCTTTCTTTCATTCATTCTCTTCTTCCTTCCTTCCTTCCTTCCTTCCTCCATCCCTCCCTCCCTTCTTTCTTTCTTTCTTTCTTTCTTTCTTTCTTTCATTCTTTCTTTCTGTCTGTCTGTCTTTCTACTGCAGGTGCCAAGAGTATTTGTGTTAGTATGTTTTATGCATATTTTAAAGGACATTTGACAAAAAGGAATGCTAGTTGTTTTATTCACTTTGTTTAGCGTGCAAGTCATCTCTCTAGTTTTAAAGAGTTGAGTTATCATATGCAATATTTTCAGGAAATACTTATCAGAAATATAATTTACTTTTATTGGCTCGAGGTGGGGAGATTGGTTGATGATAAATAAAAAAGATTGGTCTTGTCATTTTCAAAGCTGTATTTAACAATAGGACAATAATCCACAGCATAAATAACCACCATAGCAGCAGAGTTTGGGTAATGAACAGCAAGCACAAGAAGAATGAGATGAAGCAAGATCATGCTAATGTTGATTTATTTTTTTAAAGCTTGAATTCTTCATCATGTTGTCATGATTTAAATTTTGTTTCCTGAGGCCTATTCTTCATTTTAAAGGTAATCAAGGACATTTTCCAGAGTATGAAGTCCAATGAAGCAGTTGCATTATATATAATTTGGGAAAAGTTATCAGAATTATTAAGAATATATAATAAAATGAATCAACACATCTTAAATGCTCATTAAATGCTGATGGTCTTTTCTGTTATTTACACAAATAGTCTACATACTGTGTATATTTTTAGCATAAATGCATCTTTTCATCAATGGAGAGAGTTTATTTAAAGAGAAATTTTCAAAATAAGTGCTCCTTTGTCTTTTCTATGACCTTCGGGTTATTCTTCTATCAAGCAATTCAATTACATATGTGAATTGCAAAAAGGAAGCTTAGAGAGGAAAAGAAAGTGCTCTAAAGGATATAACTGCATGTATGTTTAAGTGTGTAAGATAGATGACCATATTACTGTTTTTGTTAGATCACTGAGCAGAACTGTTAGCAGTCTCACTGTTTGAATGTCTACTTTGTATGCTTCAATTTTGTAACTTGAACAACTATTTCCAAGATGACAGTATGTAACTTATCTAATAGTGATTTTTTAGTGTTTCTTTGTTGTTGTTGTTGTTGTTCTTTTCTTTTTTTCCTTTGGAATTCTGTATTGTTGCTACCTTTTCTTCTGTTTTGTTTGGTTGTTTTTTCTTTTTAAATAAAATTTTTAAAAAGCTTAGAATTTTGTGATATTATTGCATTATATTAGAGATATTTTCTTCATTTTATTGCTTCTCACAAGTACTCCAAAGTCTTTGAATACAAAAAAATATTTACATATCACTGTCAACCACAGTCTTGTGTGAGACATACGTAGGTGGAAGAACAATGATGCTAGGGTCAAGCCAATGATCATGGCAATTTCATAATCTCTAGCTTTAAAAGTATCCCTTTTCCTCAGGTCATCTCATAGAAGATAACAGTTATAGTTTTATCCACAGAAAAAGCCCTTAACATAGGAAACTTTAAAATGAAGCTGTGAATATAAACTATGCTATGATAATATGTTCACAAATGGCCCAGGACATGCTGACTAGTTGGTAGTTTGGTATTAGTTTATGGCCTTTTCAGGAAATCTAGGAGATTCATGATATTATATGATCTCATTATTTAACTTAAATATTCTAGTCAAAATATATTTCATCTAAAAAACAGAGCACATTTACAGTATTGAGGGTAGCATAATAAAATGTTACATATATTAATAATGCTTTAATAAATAGAATCAGTGTTTTCTACTATACTCCAGACTCCAGGTGGCACATTTTATAAGAATTAAATCATTGTCTTTTATTGCAAATAATCCTCAAAACTACCTACACATAATAATTTAAAAAAAATGCTTCTGTTAGTGTATTTGTTTCCTTTTATAGAGGAGGAATGGAAGCTGGAGAAGGTTAAATCATTCACCCCAAATTACACAATGAAAAGGTGTGTAACCAATATTTTCACCTCCCTGTGGTAAATGCAGTTTCTTGTGTCCAACTGTCTGCCTTACATTGCTCCCTCTCCCTTTTTTGTGACATGCAGCAAGTAATTTAAAATCTCTGAGATTGAGTTTCCTTATCTGAACCAGTAAATAATTATACTGGACTTATCTCATAAGGTTGCTTGGAGGAATGAGATAAAGTATCTAAAACACTTCACATTTGCCTAACAATTAGGAAATGCCCAAAAGAATTTTATTTTTTCTCATAAGTTTATATTTCTCATCTTTTATAGTCCCTGCAGGATCTCTAGGCCTAAGAGTCATAATCAATGTAATTAGTAATTCCTGGAGGAAGAATATCAGAATAACTTCATATATGTTCATGACTAAATTTAGCCTTACTGTAGGAAAAGCAGAAATATAAAATATTTCAAAGTTTTCTCTGAATTTCTAAAGCTATTGGTATGACCATAAAATTTCTGGGTCTTCATAGACATCCCAGAGTGATAATTTACTTCAATGACATATTTCTTACTTTTGCTAATATAACTTATTTGCAAAAAATAGCATTCATCATATATATATATATATATATATATATATATATATATATATAAAATCTTACCTAAAACTATTCTTTTTAAAATTAAAATACATCTGAGAAACTTAAGGGTCAGCAAATATTTAAGTTTTTAACTTCTTAAGTATAAATTATATTTTGAAATATTTTCTTAAAAAAAGAAATATTTTCTTTTTGAAGCTTTAATTTTTGTCAAAATTGAATGTTTATAACACATGCAATAAAATAAAATCTATAATTGTAAATTTACACATTTTTTACATACAGATTAAATAGTAGCCTAAATAAAATATGTGTGAGAGTTTTAAACTGAGTACATTTCAGTTCAAGAATAATTCAATTTAAACAATTGACGTTTTTGTTTTATTAAATATGTGGATTTTCTGTAGATTAAAAATATCACAGAAAGTAACAAAATTAAATACACTTTGTAAAGTCTAGCATGGTAAGTAAAATAACTGGCTTTGAGTGTATGCAAGCCTAAAAGGACTGAATTTCATTCTATGAATAACAAAAAAATTGTAAAATAATATAAAATATGTTGTTTTGCAAGACTAAACTGAAACAATCATTGACTACTCATTTACATATGCATTAAGGATGATTTGAACTGTAGAATAAGAAGATATATAAATACAAATAAAATGAGTTATTACTGTGAGTTTTCTCTATGTGCAAGGTGGTTACCCACATATTGATGGCAAATGCATGGCTGTAGCATAATAACTGGTAGTCTCCATATGGTCACACCAGAAGTGTGTGCTTCTGGCATGGTAACACAATAGACTCCTAGGAGAACAAGAAGGAAGCTGCTACTGTTCTTAAAACAAGGCTCAAAATTGCCAACATGTTTCAGGATCTACCATATCCTTTTGGTCAGTAGTTACATACCTGCTAGTATTCAAGTAGAGGGGAAACAGTTTTCATCCTCTCTATAGGAGAACATTAAAAAGTATGCTATTTAGTCCACCACTTTTCCCTCTCAACTCAAAAAATCTATGTCTATCTTTAATCTGATATTTTAAGTTTATTTTACTAATTTTGTGCTGTTGTACAAAGATAAGATTAAGATCATCTCCCTAAAAAAAGGGTAATATTACATTATGGAAATACCTTAATTATATTTTGAACTTCATTTATTAATGTAAAAAGTTACTCTCCATGCTTTATTATTCATCTTGTGCTTTAGATTGTAACTTATTCAGTTTACGGAAATAATACATGGTACACTGTTGTATTGTCATTAGGAGAAAGGACATCTAACTCACGAGAATTAGCCTTACTAAGTTTATGTATCAGTTATGATAGCTTTTATTACAGAATACGGAAAACAACCCCAGCACCTTATAAATCAATGAATATTGTTAGCTCACTAAACAAAATCACTAGGGTGAGGTTTGAGTAACCCATGTAATTATGATTTAGGCTCTTTTTATTTTCTACTAGTCAGTATGTTGTTAAGTTAGTTTTACTAGTATAATTCTTGTGTTGTGATCCAAAATAAAATAAATACTAATGGCTAAATAAATATTAAGCCATAAGACCTATGTGATTGGCTTACACAATTACAAATGTACCTATAAACATGCAGAGAAGTGAAAAATCAAATAAGAAAACAACTGTTCTGTCAGCAGAGAGAAGGACTGAAGCGATGTTTGGCATCTCTTAGTAATGACTGTTAAAGACTCAATTTGGGAACAATTAGGGCTCAACCATTGTCAGCTCACAGCTAACATGTAGATTAACAAACCTCACTACATTCAAAATTTTAAGATTTTATTTTTACAGATTATCTGAGTCATAGAACCCCATAAACCAAAGTGATAGATCATATTAAAGTAAAAAACTTCTGCACAGCAAAGGAAACAATCAGTAGAATTAAATGACAACTTACAGAATTCTTCAGAGAGGAATAATGTCTAGAATACATAAATAGCAAAAACAATTACACCATCAAATAAAAGAACCAGTCAAAAATAAGCAGACTGGGGCTGGAGGTTTAGCTCAGTGGCACAAGTACCTTCCTGGCAAGAGTGAGGTCATGAGTTTGATTCCTGTACAAAAAAAAAGAAAGAAAAAAAAAAAAGAAAGAAAAGAAAAGGAGCAGAATAAATGAACAGATACTTGTCAAAGAACAAGTAGGAACAGCCAATAAATATGTGAAATGTTCAAAATCATTGACGTTAGACAAATGCAAATTAAAACAATACTGAGATTACAGTTTACCCCAGAAAGAATTAAAATCATTAAGAAATCAAATAATAAAGAGGCTGGCAAGTTTTAAACAAAAATTAAAGCTTTCTACCCTGCTGATTAAAATGTAAATGGATACAACTGGGGATTCAGCTCAGTGGCATAAACATCTACCTTGCAAGCACGCGGTCCTGAGTTCCATCCCAGTTCCATCCCCGGTACCAAAACAAACAAACAACCCCAAAAACAACAACAACAACAAAAAGCAAATGAATATAACTACTATGGAAATCAGTATGGAGATTCCTTAAAAAATTAAAGAAATTGGAAAGGACTTCTTCTTCTAGGTATTTTCCCCAAAGAGCCAGATATATCATATAAAGAGATACATGCATACCCATATTGACAGCAGCACAATAATACCTGACTCTTAGAAGCATCCTATGTGCTCACTGACAGATGAATGAATCAAGAAAATGTGGTATTTACCACTGTGGAGTATTCTGCCACTAAGAAAGATAAACTTGAGTTTGTTGTTGAAATGTGCATGCAATTTGAGGCTGTAATGATAAGTAAATAAGTGTTCAGACACACAAGCTTATATAAGAATTAAAAATATAAATAAAGAGCAAAATAAAAAAATAATAGGAAGTGGGGAGATAGATATTTCTTAAAAGGGAAGGAAATCAGTGGATGCAAGGAAGGAGGAGAGAAGGGAGAGAGAAGGGATGAAAAAGTGAATTAAGAAATGTTATGCTCATATACTAATGCCTCACAAGGAATATGAACATTATGCACTGTAAACACATAGGAATAAAAATATTTAAAAGTCTTAGCATATGTTCCCTAATTGTATTTTTATTAAACCTAAGTTTAGTATGGTAACACCCTATAACAAAAACTTTAGCCTCCAGCTATCTGCTCTTTTTTTCTTTTCTTTCTTTTCTTTTCATTTCTTTTCTCCAAGTAAGAGAACTGTACTGATTATCTTTTAAAATCTCATGTAACAAGCTATTTCTGATCAGTCAGCCTGTCTTTACAAACAGACCTTTTAGTTCCTTCTTATTTTTGTGCTACAAATTGGATGCTTTTTTCTTCATAATTAAGTGCAGTACTTCTCTTGTTTCAGGACCCCAATCAACCAGACCTTTTTAAAATCTCTAGTAAGGAACTGCTTAGAATTAACCCTTCCCTCAGATTTCTGTGAATCCTTTATCTTCCTCTTACTTAAAAAGAAGCAGAGGAGTAAAACCTTTAGAACAAGTAGACACTTGCAGACATACTGGGTCAACCACTTCCTATTGTATTACTCTAAACAAGTCAATTAATATCTTAGAATCACTTATTTTTCTTTTGGAAAAATGCGGATAGTATATCATTATAATTAGTATGAATTATGAAATCAGACAAAATATGTTAATTTTATAATTATAATGCTCTTTTACATATTAAATAGAGGCATCATATTGAGGAGTCAACAACATTTGGGTGGCAATTTCTCTGGACAGTTTGCTGAAGTTATGTACCAGTGATCATACACAATTACAAAATTTTGCATGTTTTATGAATTTGGAAATGCAAAGCTTGCTCATGAATGTAACGTCAAATATACTCAGAAATTTCCTACTTTCTTTATTCAGATTAAGGTAGAACTGTGTCAAATAATGCCAGAATTCTTCTTGAGTATCTTAAATTAAATTAACGTCACAATATTTCTTTTTCCTCAATCCTTGGGGCTAAAGTCAATTTGATTAATGGCTGCATTGTGAATGCTGTCTCTATTAGTAAGGAAAGTATTAAGGATCTGCATTTCATTTCTGAAGTCAACGGAAGGAAATATTTTAAAGTGTTCTTTGTTTTTGGGTGTCTGGAGATTTCTGTCCACAGAGAAATTGATAAGACTTTGTAGTTATCAATTCCATCTTGAAGAAGCACTTTTCCAGCTTTCCAAAGTTTGCATAATTTAAATCCTTGTCTCCTCTTCCAGAGTGACAGTGTGGAAAAGACCACATGGGTTTTAAAACAGCATCTATAATGGTGACCTCAGGGTCTTGAAAAATGATAGATCTCATAATTATATGGCCAAAATTATCCGGGACAGTGAAGGACTGAAATAGTTCCCCTTTTTTGGTTCATTTTGAAATAAAGCAATTTTTTTCAAGAAGTGAGGAATATTTATATCCAAAGCTAAATTTTATACTGCTCCCTATTTTTAAAAAATCACTCACCATTTATCTCCTAGACAAAGATATTAACTACCATTCTGCAGTTTCTTCAGGGACTTTTCTTTAGTAAAGACCTTCTTGTGACCTTAATTGTGAAGTTAGGATTTCCGTCCCCATAAGTAAACAAATTTGGTGTCATCAGCAAAGGCACCGATGCTGGTGGACTGATATAAAAAGCTACGAGTTTTAAGCACATCTGGATGTCTTTTGTTCATGTTGCAAAGCTAAGTGAGATACAGTGACATGTTTCCTGTGTGAGCTCAGAGTGGGGAAAACTCCTTCAGCAGTTTTACTTGGAAAAGATATTATTCATGGTTCTTTAAAATATATTACCTCTCTTCTTTGTTTCCAAAAGTTGGAAACAACTTGCAAAATAGAAATTCCCTTTAATCCTCAACATACACTTAAATGAATGTTTAGAAATTAGGTTGCTGAGAAATACCAGCACGCTTTGCAGATTCTTTCCAGCTGCATTGTGAAGTGGGATGGCTAAAAAATTTACCAGAACCTGCTATAAAATATTGAATAAAGACTAGTGATTTGGGAGTTTTTGATAAAATTGGGTAAAGTGCTTATTTCGATTTTGTTTCTGTTCTAAAATTTTTGCTAAGAATCTATTATAGAAACACTATATTTGGTTTCTGGTGTCACCCTACCATAAGGACTAGATGGGAGATGGTCACAAGGGGATGGGGTATGGGATAGACGTAGACCCCCTACCATGAAAAGTTTAAGCTCTGGCAGGAAGGACACAGAGATATCTTCTACCATACTAAGAGGCCAGGCAGGTTGTGTATGGCATTAAGACTAGTTGGGTCTGAAAGTGCTGGCATTTATGTCTAGCTTTAGCCTCTACTCAATTGCCTATATGCAGCCGAACTCAGTGTTCTGTTTGCTTTCATCGACCAATGGATACGGGAATACAGCTCACCTTGGACAACTGCCACAGCCTGAAGCTTATGGACAGAAAAGGCATGGAGTGATGGGGAGAGGGAGTCATAAACCCAAAGTTAAAAATCTAAGTAGAGAGAGCTATGCCCTGGGGACAGAGGGACGTGGAAATAGGTGCTGTGAAATGACTGTAGTACTAGGGCAGAGTTCACTGATTGATTGTGCCTACTGGGAAAAGCAGGCCAAGGGCCAGAATCACACAACAAATCCGAGTGTGGAAACAAAAGGTCTTCGCAGGGACTCTCTATCCCTCCCTCATATCTGATGCCAACACAGCAACTGGGAAGAAACCACACATTCAAAAACACGCAGGAGTATTTTTTTTAACTCAATTCTTATTTTTTTTCTTTCATTACCGTTTCCTTTTTCCTCATTTTCTTTTCTTTTGTTAATGTACCTGAAGACAAAAATATGTAAAACCCTTGAAGGCATAGGCGCAGAGAAGGACTTTTTGAATGGAGCATCAGTTGCACTACAAACAACATCGAGTATCGGCAAATAGAGTTATATCAAATTAAAAAACTTTAGTTCAACAGAAGAAACAAGAGTGATGAGAGCAAGGCATGGTGATGCAAGCCTGTAATTCTGACAATGATGGGGCTGAGGCAGGAGGATTCCTGCGAGTTCGAGGACACCTGGGCTACAGAGTGAGTTTGAGGCCAGCCCAAACTGCATAGGGAGAGCCTGTCTCCGAAAGTCAAACACACACACACAGTAGATAAATACATAATAAAAAAATAAAAAGTAAAAGCTAGAAAAGGAAAAAAAAAAGAATCATGAGACAAGCCACAGGATGAGAAAAAATTTTCCTAGTTACATCTCTGACACAGGACTGATATCTAGAATTTGAAAATAACTCAGAGCAATTAGAATCCCCAAAATAAAAGATCCAATAAAAGTATGGGCAATTTAAACGAATAGACACTTCTAAGAGAAAGAATTAAAATGGCAAGTAAATGCAAAAAAAAGGTTTTCAACATTTGTAACCATTTTACCAGAAATTTTACCAGAATTTCGTAGCAAAAATTTTAGAAGAGAAACGAAATAGAAATAAGCACTTTACCCAATTTTATCAAAAACTCCCAAATCACTAGTCTTTATTCAATATTTTGTAGCAGGTTCTGGTAAAATGCAAATTAAAGCAATGCTGACATTCCCTCTACCCCCAAAACAATGACTATCATCAAGAAATTAAATAATACAAAATGTTGGTGAGGTTAAGGGGGAAATGGGACCCTTCTACATTGTTGGAATGTAAACTATGGTAGTACAATCACTACAGAAATCAGTATGGAAATTAATCACAAATTAGAAATTCCTTTTGACTAAAGTATTCTCCTTCTGGATATCCACCCAAAACTGTTGAAGACACATTGCAGTGAAACATGAGTAACTATGTATAGAGCAGCATAACATCTATACCAGGTCATGGAAGTGGCCTATATGCCTGTCATCAGATGAATAGATAAAAAACACGTGGTATTTATTTGCAGTGGAGTACTACTTGGCCATAAAGAATAAGCTTGAGTTGTTTGTGGGGGAAATGGATGCACATCAAAGCCGTTTTAAGTGAAATAAATCAAACACACAAGCTCAAATATTCAGAGGCTTCTTTTATATGAGAAACACTGCAAATAAATTAAAGGTCAAAATAAAAGACAGATCATAGGAAACAGGGAAATAGGTGTTTCAAATGAGAAGTAGCCTAAGAGATGGAGGAAGTGGGAGGCAGGGAAGGAGAGGAAAAGGCGATAAAAAAAGAATTAAGATGAGTGATATACATACACCAATTTTCCACAATGGATTTAATCATTATATACCACAAATTAAAACAATAAAGTATATAAAATAAAAGTTTTGAAATAGCGGAATAGTTTTGACGATATCCCACTTTAGGTAACTTTTTTTTTTTTTGCCTTCTAACTGGTAACTCTGAACAGTACTTCACATCAAAACATGTAAAACCTAAGATAGACTCATTTTCATGCAGAAAAGTAAAACATTTTCTTTAACTTTTCTGGCATCATGGACTGCATCAAAAAACACTATCACTTTTGTATTCAAATAAATATGTGCATTGATAAGTATCACTCTTGAAATTAAATTGTATTTTCTACTATTCATTAGAATCTCTATATAAAAGACTGTTGACATTTCCATGATGTCTGTTTGGTAATTTTTCTTCAATTTTTTTCAAGTGAACAATGTTCCAGATATTGTGACTAAAATGACTACAACTCTGCCAATTGCAAACAGCTATGTTATATATGGGGAAGTGAAATAAACACTTGCTATAATTTTTTGCATTTTTTAAGGTAGTTTTCAGAGAAATAGAGAAAATGTTGCCTTCCTCTGTGTTACAGCTTGTAACTAGATGATCTTCAAAGTCTCATGCATTTACAGGAAGGTGTTTCGAGAATGTGGTTGGATTATGCTGCTTGTAGTTAACTTTGCTGTGGGCGGTGAGGCCTGGATGGAACAAGTGGGTCACTGTGGCTGTGGGATGGAAGTATTCATCTCCTTCCCAGTCTCCTCTCTTGCTCTTACTTTGCTTATGAGCAATGGAACCATCTGTACATGTTCCTCTGTAACATCCCTCTGTCACACTGTCCTTCCATGAAGCCAACTCTTTAAAATAGGAAAACTCTACAAATTGTGAACCAAAATCGATCTTTTCCCCTTTAAATTTGAGGTGTTGGGTATTTTGTCCCAAGTAAGGAAGTAATTAAGACTTTCTACAACTATTTCTTAGTATTTTCCAAGAACAGTGCCCAGTGATATTCTATTAAGTGGGTACTTTTCAATTTGGTTCACTTATTTAATGCTTCTAATCTCCATCACTTTTTAATACTTCATTGTGCTATATGTCTTAAATTTTTCACAATTCAGCTATTCAGTTTGCTAATTATCCTGTAAATGGGCATTCTGTTTTTCATTTATGCTATTGTATATTTTGACAGTGAATTTATTTATCTGTGAAAATTGATTGTTATTTACCACTGTCTTCCAAATAGTTGTCCTGAAATGAGGAAAAAATATACTGCTTCTGTTAGTCTAACCAAAGGCATACAACTAGAACTTTTTAAATTTCCCCTTAATCATTCTCCTGCCAAGATTTCAGCAGCTATTTGAAACTTACTTGGTTAAATTTATTCTTGCATTTAAGAAATTCTCTACCTCTTTTAACAAATGTATGACTAACTGAACAATTGTTTAACTGATAGCCAGATCTGTTTAAAACTAGGTCTACAGAGAAAATTTACCAAAAAATGATACATAAAGAGAAAAGGAAAGGATCAGAATGCACAGGTTAAATGATTGCATGTTTCAGCTACAGGACACTGAATTTTGTGATGTGAAAGAATTATTTGAAATTTCAGTGAACAAATGTATCTCAATGTCTTAATTCTAAAAACAATAAAAATGAATATTTCTCAATTAAAAGTGAGTAATAGCTGCAACAGGCTGGTTTGCCAATGCTCTTACCTTTCTGAATTGAATCTCAGGTTATACTCTTGATATTAAGAGAGCTGAAATTGATACTAGAGTATTACGTCTTCTTTAAGGAATTGCACATTGCTGAAGAGATTTGTTAGCCTAAGATGGTGCTACAATTTCTAAGGTGATCTATGTCCCATGGCTGTATACTATGTTATCTGATCACTGTGCCTTTTATAGGACCAATTTTGTGGCCTGTTCTGGGTCTAGAACTATTTGAGGGACCAACTCATCCCTGATAGTATCTGCACAGCAGATTAATCCTTTCCTACACATTACTGTTCTCTCTCTCTGTCTTTCTTACACAGGTGTTAATTCAGAGACCACATCCGATGACATTCCAAGCATACATGTTTCCATCTCATGTAAATTCTGTGACTTTATAGAAATTAATGAAAACTTCTGCACTGTGTTATTTCATATGAGACATTATAGGCTTGCACTGATAAACACTAATATCCAGATTTATTCTGATGCTAGAATAATTATGATCAAATAGACCAGTTTTTAGAAATTAAGGTAGGAATTAACATGTGAGATGAAATTTCATTGTTCTGCTTATTGGACCATAATGGGAGATAATTATACCAAAATTGGGAAACAGATTAATGACATGATCTCACAGAACTATGTAATAATATTTTGTTCTTTAAATTGTCTAAGGCTCTTTGGTGCATTAAAAAGCAGTTACATTTGAAGTCAAGATAGAGAAACAATGACAGGCTCAAAGCAAAAGCTTCCATATAAAAAAGAGGGATGTCTAAGGGCAAACACCATATCCTTCTCATTTTCTCATCAACAGCACAGTTTTAGAATGCAATATAGTAGGAGTTAAGCCGGATTAAAACACTCCTTCATTCTTTGTGTCCTCCTAGCCCTCTCTATTATTCTGGCTTTATTGCTTCAACTTTTAGGAAAAAAATTCTTAGTTAAACAACATACTGTTTTTAGTCATAGATGACTGGCAGTAGATACGTAGATTAATAAAATCTTAGATCTGGATATTCACTCTGGAAAGTAAACTCTCACGAGAATAAGCAGTTGCTACACCTGCTGGTCAGAGTCTCCTCAAAATCACACTGAGGGTGTGGGGTTCAGTGCTTATTTGCTAACATCCCCTGCCTTTCAGATTCATAAACACAAGTAGAAACAACCTCCATTCCAATTATATCCAATTAAAGTTCCTATTTGATGAAGTACAATTTGTGTAATAAATAGACTCTGTAAATTAGAGTAAAATAGGTAGTTAATCATTAAAAATCAAATGTGATAATGAAGGCACCTATTTGGAGGAAATTATCTCAGGGTGAAATGAACTGATATTTGAAGTTTTAAAAAGCCAATTATAAGTTCTAAAAAAATAGCTTAATGAATGCAATATTCCTTCTGGATTGGGCGTATTTTTATAGAAATAAAAGCCCTGGGCCTGGAAATATTTTAAAATGGTACTTTAATTTTGGTTCAAGATAGACATCAGTATGCTTTAAGCACCATATGTACAAGGGTAACTCTACATCAAAGAGGAGAAATCTAAGTCTAATTTGCACTTGAGAGAAGGCACATGAAGGACTTCAGTCAATATAGAGGAGTTCATTGTATTTCTGTGCTAAGCATTTGATACACTCCTTTGGTAATTTAGTCACATAGTTAATTTGCATGAAGAGTTTTTCTTAAATGTCAGAAGTGAGATATGACAATAAGTATTCTCTTTGATTAACATGTTCAAAATTTTGCCTGACCTTAAATGAAGATATGCAATAATAACTCACTTCAAAAATGTGAATTTGGTCTTTATAAATTGAAACAAAAAACTCATACTGACAATTCAGATCAGAGAGTTTTGCTTATACATAAAGATACAGTGTCAAAATATAGATTTTGCCATCTTTCAGACATTTTCTTACACTGCCATTACTAAGATACATTACTCAGAGTAGATTATCAGTTTATTAAATATGTCTGCGGTTTTGTGAGCTAATGAGCTATCCTTTCCACATAAGATATATAATTCAAGAGGCAATTTTATGATGGTACTAATAATTTAAATGATATTGTTTATTTTGCAGAAAATTCTTATATAAAGAAGCTATCCTAGAATTGTTAGTGAAAAAGCACGTGCCCAGAACATACTTATATGTCTGTGTTGCTTTATGTACAGAGTTGTGTTTAATTACATGTGTGTAATTACACAGTAATTTATTGAAATCTCCAGTGATTTTTAGTGGCGTAGAAAGCTATTGTGTTGAAAATCTTTGATTGTTTTTGAGTATTTGATATGGAATTTAAAGTATTGTCATAGTATTAAACATTATATATATTCAAGAAATATAGAAATAATGTTCATTGTTTTAGAAAGTTTTTTGACTGTTTTTTAAAAAATATTTCTATATCCAGAAATTGTAAATGAATACATAGATGTGTAAATATATTTAACCAGACTTTAAATTTCCTTAATGTTTGGGCACATATATTTATAACCCATTAAAATTCTAGTCCCATCCTTGAATATAAGTCTTATTGATTCATGTATTTTACATGCCAAATGAATTTAAAGAAGTACACCAGTTAGTTATTTTCTAATCATTAAAATTAATCTTCCTGTGACTTTATGCTTTCCTATTGCTTTCTATCAAATTCAAATATGCTATTTGATATCTAGTTACTGATTAATCTGGAAGTAATCAGAAGGAAGAAACTCTGACCATAATCCACCAAAGGTGTCTCTCTTTGTTAATGGTACAATGTAGAAACCTCAATCTTTAATTTTTTTTTTCTTTTCTTCTTCTCTGCCTTTCTCTCCTGCCTGAATTGTACATATCAGGTCTGTAGAGGAGAATAAAGTAACATTGCAGTTTGAGTGTAAATATCCTAATTGTTTCCACTGGTTTTACTATTATTGCTACAAAAGTTGCATGACATAGTGTTACTCATTTACCTATTTGTCTTCTGCTCTAACCAAGAATTATGTATATTGTTGAATCTCTCCAGTATTATTAATGACAGGTTAATTAGATTCAGTCATTCTTTACATCATTAAAAGCAATTTATGTAATATTGGAAATACAATAACTTTAGTCTAAAGACAGTGAAGAAGGTAAAAATTACTCAGTCTTTTCACTAACAAAGTATATAGTACTTAATAAGTTCATATTTCTTTTTTACCTTTTAAATTTATAAAAAATTATAGCTTGAATTTACTTCTCCTTTGTGTCTTACTTCAGAGGCAATTTTCCATATATTTATTTTTGTTAATTTACTATGCATCTTTCAAAGTTCTTTTCAAATATCACTTACTTTGATCAAGTTTTCAGCCATAAAATGTTATTATCTAAAATATTTTTACATATTAATATTTAAAGTTTGAGTGGAAAAATAGTTATAGCCTTACCCCAAAATACAGTCAAAGGTAGGATGTGAATTAGAATTTGAATGTCACAGATTCTAAGGCAAAGAAAGCTCTAAAAAGAGGGACATGAAACAGTCAAAGTGTGCAATGGATCTCATAGGATATCGTATTTGCAAATAGAATTTTCTGAATTAAAAAATACAGTATGTAAAATAGGGTTAACAAAACATTTTAAAGTTAGTCCTGAGCTTGAAAAAGGGATGGGGAGAAGGAGGAGGAGAACGAAGAGGAGGAGGAAAAGAAGGGGAGGAGTAGAAGGAGGAGAAAGAGAAGAGGGGGTACAGGAAGAAGAATAAGGAGGTAGAGGAGAAAGATTAGGAGGAGGAGGAGGGAGAAGAGAAAAGAAGACAGAGAAGGAAAAGAAAGAAAAGGGAGAGGAGGAAAGAAGAGAAAGAGGGAACGAAGGAAAATGATTAAGGTATCTGCATTGTCTTCATTAACTACTTACTTTTATGCTTCAAACATAAAATTAAGAATTTTAAATGTATTAGCCTTTACATGTCTTACATTAATGTAAATTTCATTCATGATTACAACATAGCAATGATGAATATTACAGAATTTGTATGCAGTATATTTGTGTAAATACTTTAGTTTTAAATTTACTAACCATGTTAGCTTGAAACATTTAGTTCGTCTGTATACCTCAGTTAAGTTACTGGTAAACTACTGACTGAAAAATCAATTTATAGGGTTACTGAGAGAATGACATGAATTAATACAGAAAATATTTTAAGTATTCTGATATATATGCATGCTGTTATTCTTGCTATCTAACTTACATGTGCCAACTCCAACTAAGGAATGCCAACATTATGCACTGCAAACGTACTCTAATAGAAAAAAATCAGCTTCAAAAGAGTGGCAGAATGAAATCCAGTGCAAAAGGACAGCAGAATGAAGGGAGCTGTGATTGCTTTAAATTCCTCAATACTTCAGATCACAGTAATTCTTTCATACCTCAACTTGATACAAATTCACGTTCGGAAGGTGTGTGAAGTCTAGTGGGGCTCTAACCAGTATTATGCTGCTTTATCACAATCACTTCCACATGCATGTACGAAATGTTTCAACATGCACAAGGAAGGCGAAATTGTAGTTTCTTAGGGACTTGATATTCACAAACTAAAAAAGGGCAAAATCATGAAACATTTCTGTTTCTCCTCCCAACATTCTTTTTCTAAGCCATCTTATTGGATTTCTTATCTCCAGCACTGGCAAAAATTTGGGGCAGAAGTCAAAGCCTTCAAGTCACTGTAATCTCATCCTTGCAAATTAACTTAGCCTAATATGAAGTATGAACTGCATTGACCCCACCCACCCCACACAACTTAATGAATCAGTGCTCAAATACCAACAATGGATTTATAGTTTCCTGTTTTCTTACTCAATTTTGTAAATTTCTAAGAATTTTTGATATTTCTAAAAGAAATTTAAAAAATTTCTAAGAAATTTTGATATTTCTAAAAAAAATTTTTGATATTTCTAAAAACAATTTAACACATGAGTATGTGTTAGAATATCTGCTGCTGACGCCTACACAACCGCGAGAACGTTATTGAGTAGCATCTGGTGCGACGATGACTTGTTACACCAGATTGAATAAAAAGAGACCTCTTTTCTTATTCATCTTTTGAAATTTTGTTTTGTGATTGTGCAGCAGTTATTTACTCAGACTGCTCAGTGACAGCCATCCGCTGATTGAGATATTGACTTCACGATCATTCTTTTTTTAAAAAGATAAAAAAATAAAAGCACTGTTACAAAATTTCAAAAAAATGTAATAGGAGATTAACAATGGTTAATATATTGCATATTGCTATCTTCAAAGTAGTTGCTCAGATTATAGTATATAGGTATAAAAATTGATCAAACAATGAAAGTGCAAACAATTCTTTTTGAAGATCAGAGATTAGTATAATTCATATATATATATTCATATATATATTCATATATATATATATATATATAATCTTTTCCCTTCCCTGCTTTCTATTCTTCTTCTCCTCATCCCAGTTGTTCTTTCCTTTTGAGCAGTTTCTTTCTCTTTCATCTTCATGCCCATTCTTAAATATGCACTTTAATCTATTTATCATTGGACATATTTTGAGTGGCTTCATCATTAAAGATTTTACCCTTCATTAAAGAAAACACAGATATTACAAAATTCAGGTGTGCTTTAATCAGTGTATGGTAGTGTGATTGTATAAAATCTCTAATTTTACATAGTTTATTATATGTTATTTTCACTATTCCATAATTTGTTATTAAAATTAGGTAATTCTAATTTAAAACATTCTTTTGTTTTTAAAATGAAATAATCCCTTTACCTCATTGACAGTTAATGCATTTGCCACTAACTAAATAACTCATAGTATTTCATACATAAAAACGTCTCCTTCTGCTTTTGTATATAGTTCTAATGTTTACAGTACTAACTTAATAGTGTTTTGGGAGCTTGAAAAAATGTAATGTCAGAATTATTTTATAGCCGAGTTAAAAATAAACAGCAGAATTTTAATTGCCCAAGGTCATTTAACATATCCTTCTTGGCAATGGGATATTTCTTCAGTGTGAAATTTTTTAATCTTAAATATATTTCTTGAAGTCCAGGAACTATATTTTTCATTTCACAATTTAAAATCATTTAGTAATTGGCAAGTCATATTTTCTGCTTAAATTAATAAATGAAAAAAACAACTAATAATCAAGTTTGATAAATTATTAAGTACAATGATCAATGATCCCTTTAAAAACAGTGTTAAGTGGAATTACCAATGTTTATATTCTGAAATACTATAGAAAGATAACATAAAGCTAAAATTTGAAAGACTGTTTAACATTATTTTTGTTTATAAGCATACAAGAAGATTTATAGCTCTGCTTTAAGGCCCTCAGTTTGCAAAGCATCTACTACATTAATAAACAAGTGCCTAATTCTCAGTATTTGCACATACAGTGCTTATTCTAGTTCAATTATTTGTAGCAGGTAAAACAACATTTAATATGCTTGGTAACATTAGGATTAATAATAGATATGATCCTTTAATCTGTTTGGAGGTTATGTTCAGCTTTTGTAATAACCCCTTTAATATATCATACAGCTATTTCTGTTTGGATTATAAGCAAAGAATGGGTGAGAACATATATTTAACTTTTATGTGCATGTTGAATCTAAAGGAAGTCAGTGTTAATCCTCATTAACAAAAGTGTCAGAATTGTAATGAGTTGATTGTAGCAAATATTAACAAATGAAATAAAAAGCAAAAATCATATTTATAGTTTTACTTAATCTCTCTCTCTCTCTCTCTCTCTCTCTCTCTCTCTCTCTCTCTCTCTCTCTCTCTTTGTCTTTGAGACAGAATCCTGTTATGCAGTTCAGCTTGGACCTGAGTTCATTTTGTAGCCCAAGCTGGTCTTGAACTTGCAACAATTCTCCTACTTTAGCATTCTCAGTGCTGTGATTACAGGAGTGCACCACTCTGCCCAGCTGGCTTTCTCATTTATTGTCTTGCAGAATTCTATCCATGGGACTGACTGCCTCAATTATATAGCACAAGATGTATTTCTATAAAAGTGGTATGCTTCTTAAAAGGTTTACATTACGGAGAATTTTCAAGAAATGAACTATTGATGGATAAAGCTAAATCCTTTGAGGTATGTCTAGCTCATCTATCTTCAGGTGTAAAAGCAAATATGCTAATAATTCACATTTATTAATTTTATTTCTTTTCTTACAATCATAAAGCATGACTCTATTTCGTAAAAATGTGTTCAATGGAACAATATTTTCAGAACCACCTGACTCATCAGAAATTAAAAACACCAGGGTGTTCAGCTTCTAAAATGGTAGAACATATCCACTGTAGGCTCGCTCTCTTGCTGATTACAGTGAAACATTTTGGACAAATTTGAAACCATAATTATCTGAATAGACTAAAAAATAAGTAAGAGCAAGGAGATCATGGAAAGCAACCCACTAAAAACCGAATTTACTTATTTTCTTCCCCTTTCTCCTAGGACCTTGCCCCAAAGGCAGATTGTAGCAGCCTAAGTGCACCAACCAGCAGAAGTGTGGGAGGTTACAGCACCAGGAAAAGCCAGAAGAGCTGCATGTAAGGAACGGTGTGCACCAGTACACCTAATGTAATCTGTCGGACATAAGACACTAAGGGTACATGAAAATTAAATACAAACTACCTCAGAAATCAAAACAATTTAAGTGTCATGAGCTTATCAGAAAACATATTTTTCTAAAATGAAAGGGATCAAGACAATATAATATTAAGCAAAATAAGAGAACTCGTATTCAGGGGAATGATATAATTTTTAAAAAATGGTTAACTGAAGTTTTCTAAAGAGAAATGATTAAACAAGAATCTAGGAATATAAGGAAGAAAAAAATAACAGTGGAGATAATCTGTATATAAAACAGTATTTCTTTCTCAAGAAGTTTATAAATTATATTTGATGGTAAAACAATTGAATAAAATTGGTGTGGTTTGAAATGCATATTTCAGGAATATTTTAAACAACTATATTGCAAAAGAATAAAATGGAAAGTTAAACTTTGCATTTCACTGAAAGTGGAAATTGATGATATTAATGGATTATGTTAAATTTTACAAATTTAGTATGTAGTCAGAACTAACCAATAAAAATGGTTACACAGACATACATTATCAAAAATAACTATAAATAAACCAGAGTTGAATTCTGAAAAATTTCAAGTAATCCACAGGAAGGGAGGAGTAAAATAGAGAACAAACAAAAGAAGAAAGGGGAAAGATTAAATTTCAAGCATTAATCTTAAGCATCTACAATTAAATTAGATATAAATATTCTAAATATTCCATAAAAAGAAAGAAACTCTTAAGGTAGACTCAAAAGCATGTCAACACATGCCATGCAAAAGCAAGTTCAAAATAAAAATCTAGAAATTGATATATCAAGACAGGAGTGGTTATACTAATAAGAGATGAAATAAGCTTTAAAAGAAAGAAAATAACCAATGATGGAAATTGATATTATATAATAAAAGGCTAAATCTATCTTAAAGATACAATTCTAAATGTATATGCATGAAATAGCAGACAATAAAATGTACAAAGAAAAACTGATAGAACTGTAGAGAAATAGATAAACACAAAATTATACATGGAAACTTAAAGTTTTTCTTTCTGGTCAATCAAATGAACAATTAGGCAAAAACAAGCAAGTAGAACAATTCAACAAAATAATCAACATTTGTCAAATGCTCTACTTAAAAATAGCACAATTTTCCAATTTCTCATAGAAGATATATTTAGAGACATATCCAAGATATAGTAGGAAATACTAAAATAACTCTACACGTATCTAATTACATGTAAATTTGTAATTTAGATGATATAAACAAACAGTGCCAAAATACAAACTACAACTAGAACCTAATGCAATATAAATTGGTTGAATAGCTCTAAAACTTTAAGGAAAACAAATCCATGATTTAAATAATCTCTCCAAGTAAATTTCCAGATGCCTATTGTTTTAACCAAGAAATAGTCAATGTTATCACACAGAAAGCTGAAATAAATGATTACGGCTTACAGGGTACTATACATATGTCATGTGAATATAAATAGTACAAAATATATCCAGTGTCTATTGTCTACATAATAATAAGTAGACTGCACTGAAGTGAGAATTTTAAAAGAGCAAAATGAGAATGGCATCATAAAAGAAATCAGCAGGACATTGTGGCACACACCTGTAATACCAATACTCAGGAGGTTGAGGAAAGTGGATAGCTGTGAGTTTGAGGCCAGCCTGGGTTACAAAGTGAGGTCACGGCAAGGTCATAGGATAATCCCGTTGAAAAGACGAAAGAAAGAAGAAAGAAAGAAAGAAAGAAAGAAAGAAAGAAAGAAAGAAAGAAAGAAAGAAAGAAAGAAAGAAAGAAAAGAAAGAAAAAGAAAGAGAAAGAAGAAAGAAAGAAAGAAAGAAAGAAAGAAAGAAAGAAAGAAAGAAAGAAAGAAAGAAAGAAAGAAGAAAGATCAAACAATAGCAAATCCTAGCAAGGCTGTGGGTGGAAAAGAATCCCTTCAAAATTGTTAGTGGAAATGTTAATGGAAATATGTATGGAGAGTCCTCAAAAGAACTAATCATAGAAATTCCAATTGACCCAGAAATTCTTCATCTTGGTGTCTACCTGAAGTAATTAAAGACATTGTGTTATGGTGATACATGAATACTCATGCTTATATTAGGATAATTCATAATAGCTAAATCTTGGAAAAGCCTTATAAGTCCATTAACAGAAGAAAGGATAAAAAAGGTTAAAGAAGTACTGTTCTGTCATAAAGAAGAATAAGTTTTGTTGGAGACCACTAAGAAGTGGCTCTGAGCAGGATTTAAATTTTACTAATTGGCTTTCTATGTTTATCTGTGAGTCTGTCCTAGGCCTTGGCCCCTTGCCTGGCGATGGGAGCTGATTCATAGTAAGTGAACCTGTATGCATCAATGGTCCTGACTGAGGCCTGTAGTGGCCTGTGAGGCCAGAGAGATCCCTCAAAAGGCAAGATAAGGCCACAGCTGCGGACACCTGGCTCCAACCACAATTAACAAGATAGAGACTGCAGCTGCAGAAATCACTCCCGCAGTCTCAATCCTACCATAAATGTCATCCTTGGAGATAGGACAGTTCTCCTAAATTGGCATAATTTACTACTTGGAGAAGTCTTTGGAGTGACTCCCAAGGTCCTGCTCATTTCCAGCACTTTCCTCAGTTTCCCCACCTTTTGTCCTTGGTCCCAATAAAAGTGGGCTGATCCAGACAAGTTTTTGTCTTAGCCTTCAGAGTCTCGAGCTTAACTAAAGGGTTTTGACCCTCCTGGAGCCCTAAAGAAAAATCATACAGTTGTCTCTTTTTATTTAGTGTCCACTATGCACTTGTTTCGGAGATCAGGGATCTAGGTTAGGACCCGATAAAGTCTGAGACATTTTTAGGAAAATGAATGCACCTTGAGATCATAACATTAAATGAAACAAAAGAGACACTTAAATTTAAATGTTGCATAATTTCTTTTCTATGAGGAATCCAAATTTAAATAAAGAGCAAAATAAAAGATATATATAGGTCAGAAGGAACTTGATCTGTTGCAAATCAGAAGGGTTTCAAGAGATGTAGAGAGAGGAAAGGGATGGAGAGAGTAATGGGAAGAAAAAAAGAATTAAAAGGTGTTATATTGTATACATGTGGCAGATTCCAACAAAGAATGTAATCATTATGTATTGCAAATATGTGTGTACTCATGAAATTCAAAAATGTTGAAGATATAGAATGAAACAGGTAGACCAAGACATATATACTCCTGCTGGTATGATTACTCAGGATATATTACAGTTTTCCAACATATAAATACATTCTCAAGGTATATTTCATTGTTTTGAAAATATTTTAATAGGATTTGTTACATTTATATTATTAGTATATCTTAGATCAGAAAAAAAGTAATTTTTCTGTTACCTGATAGATTTTTTTGTAAGAGTATATATGGTTTATGTCTTATGAAATAAAATTTCATAAATATAAAAGATGAACAATAGTTAATACACTATATATTATTATCTTCAAAGTGGTTACTCATTAAAATCTCAAATTACTGAACTAATAATATGCATGTATAATGCATTCTTTTAATTTCACATATTTTCCAATGACTGAAAGAAGGGAATATGTTTCATATTCTTATTTGCATCTGTACATCAATTTGGGATAGATAGATATAGATATAGATATAGATATAGATATAGATATAGATATATAGATATACACATACATATATATGCATATATCCTGTTCAAGTCAACCTTTTACTAATTTTTCCCCTGAAAAATAATTGTTTTATTCCATATCTTGACTGTTTTGAATAATGCTGCCGAAAGAATACAGGTATAATTTTGAGATGGTTCTCATGATCAGGGTGAAAGGAAATAAACTGAGATACATAAGTTGAAGATCAGAGCCAATTAGAGGTCCTGTATATTGCTGGTAATAGTAAAAATGATGCAACCTGCTAAGGAGACAGTTTAGAAATTTCTTAGTAAACATAAACTGAGCCTACTTTTTGACATTTCCCATTTTAGATATGCAAGAGAAATGGTGACTATGTGCACACTAAAGCCTAAATGGAAATTCTGTAGTTGCTCACACTCTAATAACAAAATCTTACCATTAAGGTGGCTTAAACAACAGATATTTCTTTAGATATTTTTATTATTCATACATATATATGACACATAATGAAGACACTTATCATGAAGGGTTGGTACATGTGCATATTGTATCTTAATCCTTTCTAATTCCTTTTCCTCTTCAGTCTCTCACTTCTCCATCCATCTCTAGATTTCACTTCCGAAGTCAAGCTCTATCTCCCTATTATATCTACTTGCATTTCCTTCTTTGGATTATTTAAACTTTGAGTTCTCTATATAAGAGAAATCATGTAATGTTTAAGCTTCTATGTCTGATTTATTTCACTAAAGATTGTGGCTTCAAGATTCACTCACTTCCCTACAAATGACTCAACTTTATCACTCTTTATGGCTTTGTAGTACTCCACAGGATACAAATTACCTTCTTCATAGTTTGGAGGATGTCTATGACTAGGTTCTCCAGTAGGGTTAGTATCTGGTGTGTCTTCTCCTGAGAGTATAGCTGTCTTCTTTCTGTCTTCTCATCTGATCACATTTCATTGAAAGCATGAAGAAAGAGACTCCACTCAATTTGCCTCATCTTGCGATGACATCAGTAAAATTTTCTCTCCAAATTAGAGCCCATTTAACCTCTCTTATGTTATGCTTCCAAATATAGTCTCTTTGTGGGTTAGAGTTTCAACTTATGAACTTGAGCAGGGTCACATAGTTCAATCCATAGCAGAAATGTTTATAGATTGTTTAATCTTTATGTACATTTTATAAAAACTAAAAAATAGAAACATGTCATTCAATTTATTAATTTATAAACTGAGATTTTTACATATTTCCAGCATTCAGGCTGATCCAAAGAAAAAATTCAAAACAGATAATGGATGATAATAGGACAATGGTGGAAAGGGTGATTTCACTGATCAGTTTTCAGAAGAGTTAGCAAATCTGGGAAAGTGCATGGTGGGCTTTAAGGTTGATCAGGGAACCCTCAGTTTATAAAGTCAAGGAAGTTACATGTGATATTTTGGAGTCTGGCAAAAACAAAAGTCAGGCTGAGTCTTGCAATTCTTAGTAGTTTTTTAAAAAATTGATCTGGCCCTTTATGGTTGACATATATAGCACAGAGTTAAATGTAAAGCAAGGTAATACAAGGTGTTTCTGATATTTGAACAAAACTTATAATAATGAACTGTTGTTTTGTTTTGTTTTCTACCAGAGACTGAACTCACAACCTCGCACTTGCTAGGCAGGCACTTATACTGCTGAGCTAAATCCGTGGTGAACTGTTGTATTTTTTATACCTCAGCATGATTTTGTTCATTTTCAAATATCTGGTTAAACAACAAATATTTCCCAGAGAACAGCAAAATCATAACAGTGTTAAACAGCTGTGAATTGATTGTCTCGTGGCAAATTGGCAAGAGTGGGCTTGTTTATTTCATGAGTTTCTCTTTTGACTTATAGCTAAGGTGTTTGTTGAAGAAGAGATTCAGATCTACATGGTTTACTCCTGTAATCCCAGCACTTGGGAGACTGAGGCAGGAGAATCCTTTGCAAGTTTGAGACAAGCCTGGGCTACAAAGTGAGCCCAAGGCTAGCCTGAACTGCATAGTGAGACTCTCTCCCAAAAAGACAAAAAGCGAACAAGCAAACAAACAACCCCTATAAAACAAAGAACAGAACAGAATGCAACTATGACCAGAGTCAAATTTACTTATCCCGTCTTTTTGTCAATAAAATGTGAGGGAAACACAGCCGCACCCAATATTTATGTATTGCTTCTGTTGCTACCAGGCTGCAGTGGCAGAACTGAATAGTATACTCAGGTATTAAATGGCTTGAAATCCAAATAGTTACAGTGAGACCATTTAGAGAAAGAATTTAAGAACTCTCAGGGTAGACTAAGTTGATATTCCTTCAATACTCAGTATCTTATAGTAAATCACTCAAAATTTAGCATATTTAAATACAAGATTTATCATACCTTATGATTATGTGTGTCAGAAATTTTGGATGGGTTCAACTTCAAGTGGCCTTAACTAGAGTTGCTTGGTATTTAGTGGAAGTTTGGTGTGTAGGAGTAAAACAGGGTATCTTATGTTCCTGATCCTTTGAAGAGAATAACTGCAAGTCTGGATTAGGTTGGCCAACTCTTGGTTTATGTCACAGAAGCTCATCAGAAGGATCATCAGACATGGTGATTTGGCACTTTGAAAGGGAAAAGCAAAAATCCTCATTCTCTTAAGTAATAGGACCAGAACTGAATATAACACTCTTTCTCTAGTGCGTTACAAAAGCAGTCATGGCCCAGTTTGCTCTCCTCTAGGAAGACAGTAAATAGACATTACAACTTATAAGGAAGAAAATACTGCTATCTTTCATCCACCAGTAAATTGATGATAACTATTTCACTGGAACATTTGTTTCTAGAAAATGAAATTAATCTAGAAAACAAGGCAAATGTAGAATGTAAAGTAATATATCTTAACATCATAGAAGAACCATGTTACATCATTATTTTAAAAATTAGGTTGGATTTTAAAAACAATAAAAACACCAAACAAACTAAAAGACCTACAGCTATTTTTAGATGTTTCAAAGAAAGGAGTTTTCCTGGCAAACTCTTGCCATTAAAACTCAAGGGACAAATACATACAGGAAATTATAGTTTACTTCAGTAGAAATGCAGAATCGGAAACTTCTACAGGAAACTTCCAGAGTATGGGAACCTAAACTCTAATTGATGAATTGCTGGAAACTCAGTTTGTACAAGTCTGAGAATTAAAATCTCCAGTGGGATGCAGTCATTCAGCCGTGGGGGCCCAGCTACAGCTGATAGATTTAGCTCAAAGAGCTAAATCAAGTCTCCTCAGAAATATTGGAGAAAATCTCAGGTTTCCACTAAGTACGTATAAGGGAAATGAACACTTTGAAATATTTCATACCATTTTATTTTTTTGAAGGAGGTCTACTTTCAGAACAAATTTTATCACAGACTAAACTCCTGGTATTTTATCAGAAACTAAACTGCCTAAAGAGAAATGTTCCATTTGCAGCACCTCTGACCATCCTTTCCCACCCACAAGGCAGGGGACTGAGAAGCACTAGAGAAGGTCATAGTTCAGGACACATGTTTATAAAAGAACTGAGATGAATCAGAAGACTGTGGAATACTTCTTCTCCCCCCGAACATTACCACTAAGAGCTTACTTAACTCAGTTTCTTTTATACAGTACATGATGTCCATATTTCAAAAAGAAATCATCAAATATACTAAAAGGCCAAAACCCACAAACACACAAACCCTCTACAAAGAATGAACAAAGCATCACAATCAGAGTCAGACAAGGCAAGTCTTTTGGAAAGATGAGAACAGTACTTTTTAAAAAACAATAGTTACAATGGTGAGGTTTATTGTAAAAATGTAGGTAGGTTGTGAGGATAAGTAGTCAATGTAAGCTAAGAAACAGAAATTCTAAAAAAGAATCAAAAGGAAATGAAAGGTAACAAAGATAGTAATAGAAGCAAAGAAGCCTTTGCTAGGTTACTAGCACACTGGTCATGTCTAAGAGAAAAATATCGGAGCTGAGGATTCCAACAGAGAAATGCAAAGGGAAAAAAAGACTGGGAGAAATAGGAAATACCAAGAATTGGGTGACAACTAAAAAGGATAATACCTTTTAAATGTAATGGAAATAATAGAAGGAGGAGAATGAAAGAAAATGACAATGTCTGAGACTTTCTCTTAATTATTGTCAAAGACAAAATCATTAACAGAACTTTATAAGGAATAAATTAATCAAAACATAGGTATAATATATTTAGACTTTAAAGATGAAGGAAAATTCTGCAAGCAAGCCAGAGAAAGGAGAGGAAACACTTTATCTCTAAAAGAATGAACATATGAATACAGCATACTTCTTTTCAGAAAAAAATACATTGACTTCTTTATGTTATTTAGGAAATAAAGATCAACTTAGAACTATGTGACCTGCAATGTTAGCCATTAAAAGTTAAGGACAAATAAATGACTTTTCATACAAACAAACTTGAGGAACTTTGTTCCTTATAGACCTGCCTTGTAAGAAATATTAATTTTGTCAGGGAAGAAATATAATATTGGGCTGAAACTTATATCTACAAAAAGTATATTGGAGAATAAATACATGATATAAGGTTAATTTGTCAATCAATGGAAAAAAGTCATTAAAAATTTTCAGCAGAGATATGAAAAAATATATATTCATTTTATTTTATTATAATTAGGTTTTATTTTTATTTTTAAAAGAATAAAACAAAATGCAAAAAAATAACAAAATGGATCATTCAAAGCAAAAGGATGGACATAGTACATGAGTTAAAACCACAATACAAGGTGATCTACAATGGTTACCATGATGTCTCTTGTTATCTTCCATAGAATTGCCCATATCATCAGGTACAATAAAATTGAACATAGAAGTACAGAACAAAATCAATAAAAACAAAACATTGGAGACATTACAGGGTTTCAAAAGAGGGTAATAGTCAAACCAGAATGGGGATCATAGTGATTCTTATTGTCTTCAGAGTAGTTGCCTATACTCTCAGACTTGATGCTGTCAACAATAACAGATTCAAATAAAATCAGTCAAAATAAGGCAGTGAAATCAATACAGGGTTTCAGATTAAGTTAATAGGAAATTAAAAATGGTTACCGTAGTATATCCTGCTATCTTTGGAATAGCTGTCTATGCCATCAAATCTAGTACAAGTAGACAAACTGTATAGAATATAACCAAACTAAACAGAGCAATGAAAACAATATGGGTTTCAAATCATGATACAAGATTAACAATGTCCTCTGCCTTCTCTATTTAGACAATTCCTCCCCTTTCACTTTTACAGGGTACATTGTACATTTTGTATGCCACTAACTCCTTTAGTTTTCGGGTTCGGGAGGCAACCCCCTATTTACCTAATTGGCTCTGAACCTTTTTACCCTTGAGCTTGGTCTCAAGTTGTATCCATTTAGCTACAAGAGCCTTAAGGTTTTCCTTCCTTATAGCTGAGTAGTTCTCCATTGTATAAAAGTGTTATGTCTTTACAACCAATTTACAGCTGATGAGTGAGGTACCCCCACTTTTTTCTGGCCCCCTGACATATAGAGCATTATTTTTCTCATCTTTGAATTTAGTCCATAAATACTCTTTCACGTTAAATATATCTCTTAAATAGAGCATCTTGATGGACCTTATCTCCTTATCCATCTGCCTGTGTTTCTTTTTATTAGTGTATCGAGGCCATCCATGTTAGCGATTATGACTAAACTTCTCTGCCTCATCTCTGCCATGTTATTTTTCTGTCATTGGTTGTCTACATTTCCCCTTCATTCCACTGTCTGCCCAGTTCAGTGAGCCCCCTCTGTTGCTGTTCTTGAAACCATGGTCTTTTTTCTCTCTCTCTAGAATGTCCTTCAGTACTTTTTATAGGATTGCATTGGTGGTCACAAACTCCTCCAGTTCCTCTTTGTCATGGTAGCATATTGTTTCTCCATTAATTTTGAGAAGATAGTTTTCAGGGTACATCAATCTGGATTAGAGGCTATTTTATTTCTTTTTTTTTTAATTTTATTTAAAGAGAAAAAAAGCAAAACAAAAAATGGTGAAAATAATACAGAATTTTTAAAAAAAGGTAAGAAATCACTAATTGATAAATTACATATTGTCCTCTTAGAAATAGTTGTTCATGTTACAAAATTAAAGCATACAAAGTAGACATTCAAACAGTGAAGCTGCAAACAGTTCTGTTCAGCTATCCAACAAAAATTTAGTAATACAGTTATCAATCCTACACACTTAAACATACATGTGGTAATATCCTTTAGAACACTTTCTTTTCCTCCTTTTGCTTTTTAAGTCCATTATCTGTTTTGTTATACCATGTTTAAGTTCGCTCTGTACCTTACTGATCTGTTTTGTTGTTATTTCCTTTTTAATCACCTTATATAATTCTGGGGTTTTTTTTTCGAAGGGAGTAGAAATACAATAGAACAAGACAGAACAAAGCCAATTGAGACAGTGCAGTGAATTTGATACAGAACCTCACAGCAAGTTACCTGTATAACAGTAATAGATATCTTTGTATATCTCATTATCTTCACAATAGTTGTCTAGTTAATTAAGTACAGCAAAATCAAACCAAAGACAGAACATTATAAAATAAATTGAAAGAGAATATTAAATAGAGCAAAACAAATAATCATAATGAAACAAAACTGAAAACAACACTTGCTTTCAAAGAGAAGATAGAGAAGAACCCCTATATTTGCTATGTTGCATACAGTCATCCTGCCAAGAGAT
>PVJX010021633.1:0-31660 GCA_004027295.1 Dolichotis patagonum | reverse complement strand
CTGCCACTCACCTCCCAGGGCAGCCCCACTCCTTCCACCAGGCTCTCAGTCATGGTCCTGACTTGATTCCACCTCTCCACAAGGTATCTTAGTCTGTAGCCTCCCTCCCCAGGCGTCACTCACCTGATAAAAACCCCACCCCACAGCCAGCTAACACGGGGCTCACAGATAAAAGCTCTTTCTGTAGGTAAAAATGGCCGCGGGGCGCTCTGCGGCAGGACACACAGAGGAGACCTGATCACCCCCCACTCACCCTCCACAGACAAAACTCACAGCTCTGACCCCAACATGTGTTCCGGCTTCCCTCGGCATCCTCACTCTCACCCAAACTCCAAAAGACCCTGAGCTCAGCCAGCAGACTGCACCATCCCTGGCCAGACTTAGCCCTGCCCACACGACCCACAGGCCCTGAGTCCTCTTGAGCTAATAATGGGTGTCCCTTTCTTCTGGGCTCCATTCTCCCAGCTTGTTGCTTTAGGACCTCTGCGTCTTCCTGCAAGCACACGGTGCCACTCTGCTTCCCTGGCCTGTAGACTCTATTCTTCTCTCCCGTCTCCCCCAGATCCAACAGTTCCTGCTCAGACCCTACCTTCGGACCCAGGAATGTCAGGCTCTCCTGTGCTGCCCTCCTCTCCGCAGGCTTCTCCCAGACAGTGACCTGTTCTCCCGACTCTCGGAGCTCACTTTACCCTCTCCTTCCCAGGACGTCCTTCTCCCTCACCCAACCTCACTGCCCCAAAGTCACTGAGCCCTGGCTCCAGACCACCTTCCCAGGGTGCACTCCCACACAGATGGGCTTCTGCACCCCCTGCCTCCACTTCCTGTCAGTCCAGCCATCGTGTTACGGGTTAATTCTCCTCCTGACGGGGATCAGAGCAGCTACCCTGCTGTACTGGGCAAGGCAGCCGGAGTCTCCAGTCACCAGTTCTGAGTGCTCTCCCAACACGGAGCCGAGAATCTCAAGCAGATAAATCTCTCCAGCCACCGAGCTGACCACCTTAGTCTCCAACTGGGAACAAGTAAAATCCACGGCTCTGCTGCTCCCAAGAGTCAACACCCTTCCTGATGACCCTGCTCACAGGATGTCCCTGCAAGACACCAAGCAGCTCATGCTGGCACAAGCCATGAGTCACCTCTAGAAGCCCAGAAGCCCTCAGCCCTGACAGAGGAGCTCTCAAAGTCCCTTCATTTGGGCGAGGTCCTGTGTGAGGGAAGGAGCTGTGGGGAGGAATACCTTCTTCAGGAGTTCCTACCTACTTGGAAAAGCAGAGACGGAAAAGAATCCATCAGGTCGGTGTTAAATGTTCTCCTCCTGTCCCTCCACCAGCCTGGCGCATGGACAGGCGAAAGGCCAGGTCCCGAGCACTGAGGGACCTGTTCACACCAGCTGCTCACACCAAAGCTGCAGCCTCTCACTGTGTGCCCACGTGTGGGCCCCATGTGGGCATCCTCAGAGCCCCGTGACTGACCCCCAAGATCGCAAGATCCCAAGATTTCCAGAAAAAAGCACCTCCCTTCACCGTCCCATGCACAGGAACCCTGATGCATTTCAGGGGTACTGTCCTTTGTAGGTAAAGGGGCGAGTGCAATGCCGAAAGGTATATGATACTGCAGCTTGCGAACACTTCTTAATGAATTAAATTCCATTTCCGAATTATCTGTTTTTCTGAGATGGGATCTTGCTAAGTTGATCAGACAGGACTCAAATTCGTGAGTCTCCTGCTTCAAGCTTTTAAATGGTCTACGCAAGTGACAAGTGTTAGCCTCTCCAGGGCTCAGCGAAGGTCCCAGAAGGTGGCTTTCTGGCTTACAGAGCTCCACAGCTATCAAGATTCATGGTCAGGGGACACAGCAGTCCCTGGAGACCAGAACCAAGGAAGGTACTCACCGAGGCGAGGCGAGGTGATGGTGTTTACATTGATCTTGTCATTGCAGACCTCCTGGTGACACTGTCTGTAGGCTGCTGGCTTCGAGATGGTGGGACACTCGCTGCCGTGACGCCCGGTGACCTTGTGCATGCACTGCACCACACGAGACTGCAGCCCCTTCCCGCAGGTGGACGAGCACTGCGGAGACAGGGACAGCCTGAGCTGCAGGGCTGGGTCAGTGCCTCTGTGGCACAGGTGCCCCTTTGCCTGGCTCCTGCATGTCATTCCCAGGTGCCTGCAATATTTGCGGGGCAGTTAGACTAGCAGCCTGCTGTAGGGACTACATGTTTGTGTCCTGTTCCCAAATTCATGTGTGGTTTCCCTAACCCAAAGTGGGACATTCCTAGGAGGGAGGGCATTTGGAAAGCAATCAGGTTGGAGAAGGTCAGGGTGGGAGGACCCTCATGCTGGACCAGCATCCTCACGGGGACAGAAGAACTGGCATGTTTTCTGTACCATGTAAGGACACAAAAAGACAGCTGTGAGCACGGAGGATGGTGCTCAGTGGACACCAGCTTCCCCAGCATCTGCACCGTGGGCTTCCAGCTTCAGAACTGTGTGAAATAACGCCACCTGTGGTAGTCTGTGACAGAAGCCCACGCTAACACAGAAGAAGACTGCCAGAATCCTCCCTTATCCTGGTTGCGTTTCATCTCAAGACAGTGGCATGGGGGCTTGGTGGGTCCCAGAAGGGGTGCAGGGCCTGCTGCACACAGGAGTCATCTGAGCATTTCTGCTGCCCGAGCCTCTGGGCCTGTGCCAGGCCTGGGCATGAAGAGGAGCCCGGTGATGACTGGGGTTGAATTTCCCATATCCTGGGGGATCAGGCCAAGAATTAAATTAAAATGCAACCTTTCTTGCATACCAGAGTCGTGGACTAGTGTTTGAGAAGAATGGTGTTACTTCTGACACCAAGTCCCTGGTTACTGGCATTTGCAGCACAGGAAGCCCTGATACTGGAAGTCAGGGTGGCTGCACACACGATCCCCACTTCCAAGAGGTGAACCGGTGCTGGGGGCTTCTACTCTGTGCCTCTCTTCTTCCTCATTCTTCACCATGTTTTAAAGTGCATCATGACCTTCAGTCAACCACAGCTGACACACAACAGAGGTCCCAGAAGACTGTAAGGGAGCTAATGAATTCTTATCACCGGGTGATGTTGTAACTCAATCCATCAGTCCCATGGTGGGATGACGCTGGTACAAACCAACCTACTGCCCCACCAGCCGTATCTAAAAACAGTACGGCCACACGCAGGGCACAGTACTTGGTAATGAACGCATTTTGTGTTCCCAGTGTCTCTTGGTTGTACCCACAGGCCACATGCCATGACTGAATCCATCCAGGTTGGCACATGGCATGCCCACTCAGATGAATTCCCCTCTTGAAGCACTTTTGTGTATGCACCTGTCCCTGTGGCTAAGTGGGGCACCACTGTATTTCCCAGGAAGGACCCGCCAGCTCTTGAAGTCCTCAACCCCCTGTTCCCCAAGCTCCTGAGCCTCTGTTTACTCTCTTGGGAGCCCCTCGACTCGTCTCTGCACTAAGCTGGTCTCTTCCCAAGCAGGGAACCATCCCCCGTGCACACCTCCTCCATCCACTGTCCCCAGCGTCCTCATAACCCCTGATTTATGGGGTTCTGAGAGCACTCTGCAAACTTTAATACAGCTCCAGCCACAGAACAGCAGCCCAGCTGGAGTTAATAATGGCACCTCGGGCGGAGAGGGGAAGCAGGCCTGTCCTTGGAATGCTGCCTGTGGTGGGGATGCCAAGTGCTACCCGGGTCACATGATTCCCGCTGTCCTTCCCCCGGAGCAGGACCTGTGCTGGAGGAAGGGCTGTGTGATATCAACACACAGGCAGGCGCAGCACGAGATGGTGGAGGTACCGTCACGCCCAAAGTTGGCACTGTCTCCTCCCTTTCTGTGACAAGCAACTCCCTCTGCTTTCTTGTCTGACAAGCAGGATCATGTTGAGGCTTTCACTTTAGAATGATAAACACCCAGAGGTAAAGTCGCTCGGAAGGGAAACCAATTTTCAAATCACAGGGGAGGTGGGAAAAACACACGTAGCTTCCCTGTGGGCTCAGCGTGTTCCAACCAGCACAGGGTCCATCCCTGCCAGGTGAAGCTGACCTCAGTGTCTCTGCTGCTCGGCTGGCTTTGTATTCCATGAAGCCACTGGGTGCGGCTTGGGCCTCGAGAGTTTGTCATGCATTTCAGGTAGATTCCTGGGCACCATCCCTGACCCGAGGAGTAGGCACCGCAGTGACTGGAAGTGTGAGGGATGACGAGTTTGGAGAGGTGAGACCACAGAGGAGCTTCCCACCAAAAGGGAGACCTTGAACTTGGGACAGGGACTATAAAAGTATTTATCTGGGGGACTGTCCTAGAGGAAGCAAGATCTGCTGTGTGGAATTTGCTGGTGAGCTTTAAAAAATCCTGACGTCTCAGACTGTCCAGGGGGCGCGGGTGGACATCAGTTTTTTAAAAAAAATTCTCCAGGTGTCTGTGACTGGCAGGTGGAACTGAGAGCCCCTGACTTAAATTGAGCTTTTCCCCAGTGCCCAGTGGAGAATGCAAGGAGCTCTCTCTCCCCCCTGTGAAGTAGCTGTATATTTCTACAGAGATGGATGACTCGGCCAGAATGACACCAAACTGTAGCTCTGACTACTGTACTTATAGGTGACAGGTGTGCATGGATATACATGGCAAAGACTTCCAGCCAAAATTCTTCTTTAAAAAGTTGATTGACATTAGAACAAACCTCTCCCAGTTCAGAGGCAGAGATTAGGGGTGCCCTCCATTATTTTATAGTCCACATACTGCTTGGGAAAATGCCACTCATGAAAGACCTCCATTGCGGCTCACTATGGATCTAATGGGGATCCCCCAAGTGTTAAAAAAAAAAACAGGTAAAAAGGAGGGAAAAAACTGTTACTGTCTACTCCTAGAGACAGGGTTCACAGGCACAAGCACACACTCTTCCACGGAGAGAGGAGCAGCGAGGTGGGGCGGGTGGCTGTTAGGACCCCCGGGAGGAAATTTTGCACGGGCTGAGGGAGGAGACACCCTCATGTCCATCCTGATCCCTGCATCTCCTGACCAGGAGGCACCCAGCCCTCAGCTGGGAAGCAGACTGGCTGAGTCACCTCTGCTGCAGGACTGCCGGAAGGACTGGGTTTCTGTTCTGCAGTGTAATGGGGCTCCTGGGGTGCGGGCTCAGTGCTGTAGGTCTATCAAAGCAAGTGCAGCCATGTGTGGTGGCACACACCTGGAATCCCAGCACTCGGGAAGCTGAGGAAGGAGGATCCCCTTGAGTTCCAGGCTGACCTGGGCTACACAAGTGAGTTCAAGGCCAGCCTGTGCTATGTTAGCAAGACCCTGTCTCAAACAAAACCAAACCACCACAACCATAAACCAAATGCAAAACTGACTGCAGTGTGAGTGCCCGGCTTGTGAAGGGGTTCCATTCTGAGAAAATACCCCTAAGTCAGATTCGTTCAGAATCCAACAAGGTGAGTCTTACACAGTACACCTGTGAAAGTTTGCAACTGGGCTGTAAGTCAGAGCCTGACTTACTGCAAAACACAGGTGTTGAGCGCGGCCTTGCAAACACATTTCTGAAAGCTCTCAGTCTCGTTCACCAGCTCTGGGGCTGAGGGAGAGGCTGGCGCTTGTGACAGGTGCACATGCAGGTGGCTGGCTCAGCTGCCCGTGGGCTTCCTCGTGGGATTCCAATTCTCAGCAATCCTCAGTGGCTGACGCTGGCCACTGAGCTTGGCAGAGGCGAGGTCTTGCCCAAGGTCAGAGCTGGTGCGTGGCAGGAGAGACAGGCTGAGCTCCCTCATCCCACAGCCTGACTGCCATCTCCCTGGAGAAATTACAGGGTGTGTTGGAGGGCAGAGCTTGGGTGGGTGCTCAGAAGTCAAAACGCCTGGTCAGTGACTGCCTAGCTCCTCCACTGACTTGTTAACCTCCCTAGCGTGGGTCACTTGCTTTTCACATCCCAGTCTGTAAAAAAGAACTGCTCCCTGAGCTAATGGAAGGGCATCTCCACGCCTTCCAGCGGGACAGGACAAAACTGTCTCAGTGTTCTCCAGTGCCCCCATGAGGCTGGGCCAGGCGAGGCAGGGGTGAGGGTTCTATAGGGCTAGTGCCTCCCATAGGGATTCTACTTCTCTGAATCAGATTTTGTTATCTTCTAGCTGGATTCCTGGAGGGTGTGTATGTGTGTGTGTGTGGGGGTCCCACACTGAGAGCTGTGGATGGCTCTGGTTCATTGGCAAATATAGGGCACCACGCATCTTATCTACATGGAGCCAAGGATGCCTCCAAGTGCTAGGTGCAAAGACAGATGGGATGCAAAGTGCCACCACTAGACACCATAGCAGTTTAGTTCCCGAAGATGGGGGTGGGTACCTACGTAAACAACTGGAGAAGCGGTCATTTAAAAATCTGAGTGTCTTTACCTATGGTTTCTGGGACTCATTTTCCTTTTCATGTATGCTGCTAAAAATAAAAACAGGATTCTGCTCACAACCCTCTGGTGTAAGTGGTGGTGGGCAAAACTCTCCACACTCTCTGCATTTTCATCTGAGGGGGTGCCCAGCCTGCCCTTGAGCTAAAACCCACGCATAACACAGCCTCCTGCCCAGAGTTCTGCTGGGAAAGCTGTGGGGGCAGAGCACCGAGGGTGGCGGTAGGAGATAGGCCTGCTGAGATGCTGCAGCCTTCTTACAAGCTGTGTGACCTCAGGCAAATTACTTCCCCTAGGAGCCTCCATCTCTTTGAAGCGTGAGGATAATAAACCCTTCCTTGCAGAACTTTCCATGTGTAGACGCAGCAGGGAATGTGTCTAGCAGGGGGGTCTGGGGGACTGTGGGCCTCAACAATTACACTTACTGCTATTATCAACAACAGCAAAAGCACAACCAAGATGAGAGAGAGTCAGCCGAGAAGGCCCTGGACCCTGGGAGGGACACCCCACTGCCCGGTCTCTTTCCTAGCCTCCTGGGCTGCCGTGCTGTCTGTGCATCACAGGAAGAGCACAGTTCTTGGCTGGTTTGGCCCCGAAGACAAATGTGATTTCAGAAGAGACTAAAGGGGCAGCGCCCTCTCCTCGTAGATCCCCAGATCGCTGGTGTTAAGGATGTGTCAGCCTTAATTAAACAGTCAGGAGACCGCAGCATCTCCTGATAGCATCGGCTCTTGCCCTAAGCATCCCCTGACGCCATGTGTCAAGCTTTTACAATCTGAGCAAACAGATCTATAAAAACCTATCTGGTCTTGTTTACAACACTCTCCAGGATGGGCACTTTTTTCAAGTGGCTCATTCCATTGGCATTTAACGTGGCTTCCTGAGACTTGGCTAAAAGGGAGACAAAAATGGAGGCCGCCATAAAGTCACCAGAAACCCAGGCTCTCTGCCAGACAGCCTGCGTGTGTGTGGGTCCCGTCCTGTTCCTTCCAGGACGACGCCTAGAGTGTGCCTCGCATGTCCTGTCTGTTGACAACACAGCCCTGTGCCCATCCGCCAGCCTCTCTTGGGCAGGAAGGAAATGTCAAAGCCACCTAGGGTGAGATGCCAGTGGCTAAACAATAGTGAGGTAGAAAAATTTTGATGGACAGAGAGCAGAAAGTTCATGGCCATAAAGGAAAGAGGAGGGAGATTCGCTTTGCATTTGCTATGTTTTTCATGTGAATTAGGAAGTAATTGTTGGAAAAGGGAGTTGATCAGTGCAGATGAGGTTTCTGCAAAAAAAAAAAAAGGAAAAGAAAAGCCTTGTGCTTCTCAGATCTAGGTGACAGAGAGACAAAGTGCAAGCATGACTGGCTTGGCTTTTTTAGAATAAAAATAAAAATAAAAATAAAAATAAAAATAACAGCAACAGTAGACATAGCAACAAAGCCCATCTTCTCCTGCGAAGCCTGTACTTAAGCTCACGTATCTTTGTATTAGTTATGAGGACAGTCACTGTGGCCGGAGCAGGGCCTCAGACATAGTAGGTGCTCAATAAATGCACATAGGGCCCCACTTTTCAGAGAGGCCCAACCGAGGCTCAGAGTGTCCATATAACTCTTTCCAAGCCACACAGCAGTGACCTCGCACACTGTCCTGCCCACCGGCACAGCTGCAGCACTCTACACAACTGGGCCTCCAGCACTGCCCAGAGGCCCTGGCCTGGTGACACCCTGTACTCTGCATGGGTTCCTCGCCCTCACTTCCCCCCGCTCTGATTACCGCTGTAAATATACCAGAGTCCAGTGGGGTGTCTGCAGGATTAAAGGAGGCTGAAACTGAGGGGGAACAAGACGCTGCCGTGAGGACATCAGCTCCTAGCTGAGTGGGTTCAGGCCAGGGCTGCCCCACAGCACCTGGGCGAGCAGGAGTCTGTGACGGCATCAGTCATCAGTGAGGCTGGGAGGAAGCACCCAAGGCCTCCCCGAGTGAGTCACCGCCCAGAGGGGCCGGGAGGAGGATCCCGGCAGCACCTCGAGTTTCTGTTTGTGTCTGGAAGGTGCTTTGCTGATGAAATGTCAAAAGCTCTTCAAAGGCATTATGGACATGTTTTCCTCCCAGACCTGGTGTAAGCCATGCAAACCTCAGGCAGACGCTGTTGAAACCTGAAACAGCAGGTCTCGACAATAATGAACATCCCCGCGCTGCTCCTGCTAGCTCCGAAATGGAAAGTGCTTTCTTACACGCACACAGTGACATTTGCCATATGCTAGGCACTGGGGCTATGCTGAGACGTCACTCACTCCTCTGCCCGCTGCAGGGAGCCCAGGACACACCTGATGGGGGAGGACACGCAGACAAGGTGGATGGGCCTTGGCAGACCCATGTCTGCATGGTGCTGCCTTGACCTTGTCGTTGCTCCAAGGTCACTGATGTGTGTGGCACAAGAGGCGCATTCAGGGACAGCACCTTCGCTGGCTCATGGCCAGGTCTGGTAGCCCAGTGGTAGACTCTGCTGATCACAGAAAGCATTTCATGCCAAGGGGTGTCTGTCCCTCACCTTCTGCCCCTGTCCACCCAGTGTAAGATTTGGTTATCCCTGTCACAATGAAAGGAATTCTCATATGTCCAAAGAGGGCCCCAGCATCCCTGATGTGGCCCAGACTTACTTGTGGTCTCATGTTTCCTTTCATGAGGACTCAATTTTTAATTTCACAGTTGAGGGGAGACTTAATGTATGTGTAAGATCTCACACAGTGATAACAGATTTATACTAAAGTGTACATGATCAATACTAAGCCTATGGGGAAGGGGGTCTTGATGGGAATAGTGGAGTAGATACCAGGAAGATACTTGATTTTAACAAGTATGTGCCTTTGATAGAGGAGGAAATTATCTTATAGCTTAGTTCCTCGTTTCTAGTTAGGAATCTAAGCCTCTGCGATTATGGTACATGGAAAGAAAGATGGATTACAAGACAAAGGCAGGAACTAGGCCAATCCCTGCCACTTTTTAATTGTGTGATTTGGGGAAAAAACCCACATCACCACTCTGAGCCTTGGTTTCCTTTTCTATAAGATGGGGACAGACGGTTGTGAGGACTGAGATCACATGAGTGAAAGTGTTTTTAGATGCTAAGGCAGTGGTGGCTGTCACAGGCCAGTGTCATAGATTCTCCCCAAAGGGAGCTCCACCCTCTTCTGGGGGGCCCTGTGTCCCCCAGCACTGACTTAACACCGCGGGGGTGCAGCACACGGCCCACATCTAGGGTGGGTACTGTCACCTCTCCAACTGCGAGGGCCCTGCCAGGGCCCAGTACGTGGTTTTGTGTGGCTGCACAGTGGCTCTGAAAATGCTTGTTGAGCCACAAAGACTGACCCAGCCACAGGCCCACAGCCAGTGGGACCCCAGCTGCACAGCCAGGTCCCACCAAGGCAAGTGCAGGCTTGGGGAGCAGCACTGAGCCTGAGGAGCTGGGCTCTCTCGGCGGCCCTCGGGAGACACAAGGTCAGCGCGTGGCTTCGTCACGGGACTCATCTCCTACCCAGGATGCGGAGAAGCACCTGACAGCCAAGTGTGTGGGGCGTGCACGGCGCTGACATCTGCATAAACTTGCGCAGAGATGAGCTCTCCCTGCCATCCTCCAAGGGCTCTCGGCAGGCAGACTGCATCATCTGATGGCCTCTGGGGGTGCCGTAACCCCTACATCCAAGACAGAAAGAGAACACGTTCAGCTGGAGAGGGACAGCCTCTTCCATGGCTTCCAGCACGGCAGGTCAGGGGGCACTTTGGTCTTTCCAGCACCTGGCGCACCACACTCTGCACGCAGAGAGCTGCGGTTCCCTTCAAACACCGTCTGTTATGATCCCTCTGGAATGGAAGATTTCTCATGGGGCAAATCCCACCATGCCAGTAGCGATGAATGGGTGCCTTTGCTTTGCTCTGCAGGCTCTGGATGATGGGGAGGGAGCTCCATGCTCCCTTGCTGGGCGCCAGCCCAAGGACTGCACCTGTGGCAGGGGCGTGACTGGCCAGCACCCCGCCCCTGAAAATGGGCTCATCTCGACTTCCACCGGTGGCAGAACATAGCTCTGTGCTCCCTCAATCTTGACAGTTCCCAAGCTGGGTCCAGATGGACTTGGGTGGGTAGGAGACAACACTTCCCAACATCGTTCCACACAAAGCCAGGGACGCTTGAGTCACCAGACGAAATTACAGCTGATCAGAACAGGTGCGTCCTGGAGACTGTGACTCCACAGGTGAGCACTGGGGGTGGCCCGAGGCAGTGAATCAGGGTCACTTGTCAAAATGCTTCATCCTCTCTACCAGTGCCTTGGAATGCTTCTGAGAAACAAGCAGGGCCAGCCATTGTGATTCCCACCTTGGAGATAAAGACTGAGGGCCAGGGGAGTGGATACTCAGAGTGGCCAATCAGCCCCAGTGTTCTCAAGGCCCAGATGCTTCCTTGAAATTACATTTCCCCTCCTATGTAAGATTCATCCCAGCAGCTCCATGCTGAGCTAACATCCATGTTACTGTGTGATGTTTTCTTTTTGAGGGGTGCAGAATAGACCACTGGTATTGGCCAATGATTCCACTGCTTTGGTCAGATCTTTGATCCAGAAGTAAATAGGATGGAGGCGAGTTTGGTCTTCTTCAGAGTTACTGTTGTTTAGAGGCTGCATTTCAACACAGCAGGAAAACTGGGACCTGAGAAATTTGACTTCTTTGCACTCAGAGGGTTTGGAGGGCCTTTGTGTCCTGCATTAGGTCAAGGGGTGTGGCATTTCTTGGAGGATCAGAATCTGAAGATATTTGCTTTTCTATGGACAAATCACTCTTCCTTTCATGAAGTGAAGGCAGAAACCAAATCACTCACCTGGGCTGATTCTCATAGTTAAGCCCAATTCCAAATTGGGTGGGGGGCAAATTTTTCTGTCTTTACATGTTGGCAGTTACTTCCACAATGCTTAAGATTATTGCACAAGCCAAGCAAACATCAGTGGCCCTCAGGTCACTGACTGGCAAGCCTTGAGCAAGAGAGATTAGTAGAGATTTCCAGTTGCTAAGACCATAAGGAAACGTAAACATACTTCTCTGCTTTATTGGACCTTCAATGGTTTTCGCAACAAGATTTTTATGCTGCTCTTAGTCTGCAGTAAACAGAGATCATTCAAAGGTATCAGGGAAATTAATAAAAGAATGGCTACAGAGCAAAGAATTTCTTCACTTGAAAAACATTCCACTGCCGTCAAACTCTCCTCGCCCTGATGGCGCTGAGCCTGCAGCTCTGTGACATTTCCTGCGTCCTGTGGCTTTGCCCAAGCATCCTGGGAGTGAATGGAGGTGAGTTTTGCTCAAGTGCCCCGTATTTGTCTGCCTTTGTGCAGGCTCCCATATGTTCACAAAGTCCTTGTGACAGATAGCTAAGAAGCCAGGCCCATAGCAAGATACGGTGGCACTGCTAGCCTCCTGCAGGTGTGGCCAGAGTGGCCCCAGAGCACCAGCTCCGTGCTGCAAGCTGCATCTGAGTTTCTGAAGAATGCACGCAAAGCAGGAGCATGCTCCCAGCCAGCTCCAAGAGGCAGCGCTTTTACAGCTGTAGGGCAGGCGGGACACAAGTGGGGTCACTAGCAGGTGCCACACTGGAAAAGGGAATTTGCCTGGCTAGGTTGGGACCACCTGGAAGAAGTTGGCACACGGGTCTTACCTTAGACCAATCTCCTGTCTTCCACTCGTAGCAGCCCGAGTAGTCTTCACAGGGCTCCTCGTCTTTCGGTCTTGTGGAGGCATCGCATTTCCCTTGGGAGTTGGTACACGTCACCGTCCGCTTCTGCGTCCCTTTACCACAGTTGGCAGAGCACTGCAAAGACACCACGCAGATGTTTAATCCAGCCCAGTTCTTTCCAAATCCATCAACAGCTAAGATGACCCTACTATGTATCGAACCTAGGGGGTCTGCAAGGATGATGCTAAGCTTTTGTCCCCACAAAACTCAGGGTCTTCAGAGTCTTATGCACAGTCCTGAGACCCTAGCCAGATGGCTGGTGATGGGAGAGAGACACAAGAGTCAGAACTCAGAAGAACTAGGGGTGCCTAGAAGTTTGATCTAGGAGAGTGGACTTTAGTCGCCGGGCATCAGATCCAAAAGACAAATTCAAAGGCCAAAATGAGGACCTGGGAGATAGGGGTCAGCTGGAGCATGATGGGTGAGGTCTGAGGCCAGATGGCAGGTACACATGGCAAAGACCCTGATTCCGGGACAAGAAGGAAGGAGACAACAAGCCAAGTGACTTTCTCCTAAGGCAGGTGGCAACTGCCCACAGACAGCGCCTGTGAACGTCTTGGTGTGGACGCCAAGACTGGGGAAACAGAGGAAGGTGCCCAGTGGCAGTTCACTTACTTTCAGGGAAACATGACAAGAGACAGCATGTGGAGGGTGCACAGGCAGGGCCTAAGGGGTGATAGATGGTGTGCAGCCCTCAAGGGTTACGGCAGCTGTGCCCTTGAGCACCAGGGAGACGGGGGACAAAAGTGACAGGCAAAGAGGCAGCAGGTGCAGGGGGACGCATGGAACCTGACTCTGCTGCTGGCCGATGCTGCCTGGGAAGGGACCTGGACGGGCCGCGCTGTTTCTCCTTTTGCTTCACATCAGGGGTGGGCCCACAAAGCCCAGGACAGTGACACTCAGCCATATGTCTTCCTCTCCTCTACATATCTGATCACTCTTCTAATAAAAGTCGGGGGTGGTAGGGTAGTGAGGACGGTTGGTGCTGATGGCTGGATAAAAGCCACCACAAGGATAAAAACCCTCCAAGGAGAGAATGAGACCCAGCTTCCATCGGAAGTTACTGGCACGGCTTCATCACATGGTGAAGGACAGAAATACCAGCTCTGCGAGCAACGTGTGGGGGATGATTTAATGAATGTTAAGATAGCAGCATTTTGCTGAGCTGGTGGGGCTGGGCCAGGATGAGTGGTAGTGAGATGCCAGTTCAAAACTGGGACCATGTGAATATGGTCCAGAAAAATTTCTTTAACTATTGCTCCAAAGTCTCACATTTTCCAAATATGGTGATCTTCAGTGCTTTAATAACTGACAATCTCAGGCTTGGTTCTTTTGGTGAAGAGGCATCCCCTGCCCCCACAAGTCTGGGTAGAATATTTATGGTTTTGTCTTGTTTGGATCATGAGCCAGGTGATCAAGACCCCAAGACTCATGTGCGGAGCAGGAGAGGAAATGCGGCCATAGTCCTGCCTCTGCTCAAGACTAAAAGAAAAATTCCCCTGCATGTTAAACTTGCAAACCTCAGTATATATAAAGAAAAAAAATCAACATTTCAGTTCTCATCTCTTCCTAAAATATCATAAGAGGTTAAGGACCCAGATTTTTAAATGGATGCATTTCAAGGTTTTCCTGAAAACTAAACTTCAGTGTTAGAGCAGCCAGTGGCACAAATCTTGTTCATTAAAAATGGGCCGAATACTTTCTGATTGAAAATAATTCTGACTCTGGCAATCAAAGGGAACTTTAAAAATATTTTCCACACTGAAGAGTGTCTTGGATCTAGCCTCTTTGAGTTTCCTAGACCACTTTGGTGGAAGACCTGAGGGAAGTCTGCCATTTATTTACTGATTCGCTGTTTGCTTTACAGCCAAACAATCAAGATCATGATGGTAAAGTCAATACAAAGCCACAAGGGATGACATCGCCAAAGATAAAAGGCTGTGTCCAGGATTAGTCTTCAAAGGTGAAACTTCAGGCTTAATTGACATCTTTCCAAAACATTTTATGGTGTGAGATTTGCAACTCTCACTGGCATAGCCCAACACTGTCCCTTCCAGCATCTGACTTGCAATGTACAAAGACTGCTGTGGCTTTAAAACAAAGTCCTGGAATCCAGCTTTCCCAACTCGACCACCCTGCAGCCCAAACACGCTCAGAGGAGAACTGAAAAGCAAATCAGCGTCTATCTTCATGTGAGAATTTTCATAAGAAATAGAACAGATGGCATTTTCACTGTGGTGTCAGTATACACACCATCAAAACTAAGTATGTGTGTGTGTGTGTGTGCACGCACATGTGCCTATCTCAGATGGGATTTAAGCAAATATGGGCTGGAACACAACTCCAAGCTCATGTAGGGATGGGCAAAGACTGTGACCGTGAGGACACATCAGATACTGAAAGCAGAAGGTATCATTTTGAAGTCCCCTTGCACAAGGTTAGGCGGGACCCACCTGTGACCACTCGGATGCCTCCCAGATGGAGAGGCAGTCTTGGCCTTCGCAGCTCTGCACCGGTGTCGGTCGGGGATCTGGGCAGTAGAGGGGGCGTGTGGCAACATGCGTGCCATTCTGTAACTGGTACATGCAGGTCACCTCCCGATGCTGGATTCCCTTTTCACAGGTTGCTGAGCAGGGGCTCCACGGGCCTGCCACCCACCTGCCAGCAGAGAGAAAAGACAGAGAGAAAATGGGAGGAAAGGCCAGCCTTCCAAATCCAGCAGTACCTTCCAGAAGGGTCATGAAATAATTCCAGAGTATGGAACTGAGTCACCCGAATGTTCACCTACTCTAAAGATCTTCTTGGTACAGAAAGCTACTGCATACATCACCCCTTGTACAGGGTGGGTTATGTGGATTTTGCAGGGGGGTATTGGGGATTGAACTCACGACCTAGCACTTGCCAGACAGATGCTTATGCCGCTGAGCTAAATCCCTGGCTCCACAGGGTGGGTTATGGCTCCTAGCCGTAGTGGGATTATATATCCAATATATAATGCTCTGTTTAATGGTATGTGAGGGGACATGCCACTGGCCAAGTACCAGCAGGATCTTTGGACGTGACGATGAGCTTTGGCTTTGATTCTGTTTCCTGCTCTCTGCCATGGAACCATGTCACTGTTATAGGGCACTGCAATGAAGGAGCTATTTGTACTGTAGCACAAGCTGACCAATGCAACCTTTGACAAAGGACCAGGGCCTTCCTGCCTTCCAGAGACAGTGGCCCCTCCAGAGTGGAGATGGTAACTCGAGGCTGGTACCTTGTCGGCTGCCGAAAGACAGAGACTGATGAAGTTGGCATTTGGAAGTGCTCCTCTACCTGCCCAATGCTTTAGTGATCTGGGGTGTATCAGTGGCAGGGTGCTGGAAAGCAGTATGGGAATCTTGATTCCTCAGGATACAGAAGGGCTTACAATGTTCTTTTAGGGATAAGGAATCTCTCCTGTTTGGCCCTTGGGTGAGCTGGCAAGCTTAGCTTACACTCGTAGATCCCGAGAGCTCACTACTTGTCAAAGCTGATCTACATGTGACTGGAAATCTTGGACGCACACTTTACCCTTCCTCATTAATTAAAATAACTTTGAATTCTTCCTGAAACAAGCTCTGATTATGCCATGTCACTCCACAGTTTAGAACTATCCAGAGAGTCCTTCCAGTTGGCACGAAGTAGCACCATCCAGCTCTTATCTTACTCACCTGTTCCAGTTAGCGGAGCTTCTCTCCTGGGATCCACCGCTTAATGTGGGAGGATTAGACACAACGGTACCCACCCTGGGGTGATTACTGCCTGTAAGTTGCTTACAACAGTACCTGGCACACATACGCCCACGTGTTGTTAGCTATGATTGCTGCCACTGTCTCCTTGGGAGGTGATGGTGAACTCCCAGGGCGCTGAGCCAGTTTCTTATCCCAAATCATCCAGCTGCTTAAACAATGATTAAAAAAAAAAAAAAACCGGACTGAAATCTAAGTGGTTCTCCTTTTCTTATTTTTGAAACGGCATAAATTCTTGATCCCTGCCATCCTGACTATAATTTTCTAATCAGTCACTACTGTTCTTAAAGTGGACAAAAAGGTCCAGGTATGGGTCTGGAAGCAGGACAGAACGTGATTACCTTTTTAAAAAATAGAGATGCCGTCTTCATCAATGCTGCCCAAGTTTGTCCTATATTTAGGCTTTTAAAATAGCCAATTTATACCCCTATTAAGCTTTATCTTCTCACTTTCCTACTGTTTTTATATCTCATGGATTAATTCCTAGTCAGATCTTTGTTCTGTACTTCTGCAACTGACTTTGTGCATAAAGAGTCAGGGTTTGGGATGAGACTTGCCGGGTGCTATTATGCTGACTCTTCATGTGAAAATAGCTACAACTTGATTTTGTCCCTCCCTGTCCTCCTTAAGGGAATATCACCATCCTGGGGATGCATGGCATGGCTGCAGGCCGTACCTCCTTCACAGGCATATGACCAGGCTTGTGCTCTAATGAATGGGGGTACAGACTGTGGCTTAAACAAGGACCACACACAGGACACAAGGAGATAGGCAAAGAGCTGGGTGAGGTTCTGCAGTCCACACCTGGATGTCTCCTATGCCTTCTGCTCCACTGATAGCTTGAGATGCCTTATTGGCAGGGAAAGAGAATCCAGGAGGAAAATGGAAGGAAGGAAAAGTTGGCACAGGTTACAGCCTAGCAAATTTGAAGACATTATGCTCACTGAAATCACCTGGTCACAACAGGACAAATACTCTGTAATTCTATCTGAGGTACCTAGATCAGTCAAACTCAGAGACACAGCAGGACAGCGGCTCTCAGGAACTGTGGTTGAGGCAGGGGGAGTTTCTGTTTAATGAAGTCAGAGTTCACTGTGGGGAGATGAAAAAGTTCCGCAGATGGATGGTGCTGATGGGCAGATAGCGACGTACATAGAGTTTATCCTGCAATATGCAGACACTTAAAAATGTTAAGAGACTTGTGGGAAGATGGTGCAGCCTTCCTGAGCTCAAATCTGAAGAGGCACAGTGACTACTGGTGACCCCAGAGACCTCCATGGAGAAACACATCAGTGGAATAGAAGAATGGATGCAGCAGATTGTAGTGGCTGATGTTATTCAGGTTCAGATGTCCCCCAGGAGAGGGCAATTGCCTGGCTGCCATAGTGGAAAGAGGCCAGCTGAGCTCGGAACTCAGAGTAGTTGTGGTTTGGCTTCATCTAGCGGCTCCAGTGTCACGGTAAGGTGGTACCGAATGAAAGTCAGAAGGAGGTCAAGGAGCCAAGTTCAAGCAGGCAGATAGCCCAGTTTAAGCTGGCAGCAGGCATATGGAGTGCTGCAGGCCAAACTGGGTTCCAGCCTCACAGTCAGAAACCACCCCAAACTTCAGTGGAACTAAAGGTGCAGGCTTGCGGGGATTATCCACTACCTTGCTGTAAAGCTATGGCTGGCTTGCTGGGACTAATCAACATGGATCTGGGGTCCGTTTGCTTACTCTGCCTACCAGTGACAGCAGAGATATTCCCTGATATGAGTAATTTTTTTGCTTGTTTGTTCTTGTTTTTATGAGTGTGAACATTATTTCTACTTTTTTGTTGTTCTAATTTTGTCCTCCCCCCCGTCTTATTAGCTTTGCAAAAATCACATAATTTTCTCTTTTCCTCCACCTTGCTTCTAATTTCTTCATGTTCTTCTATTTCTATATTTCCCCCCTTAACCTCTTTTAAGTTTTCTCCCCTGTGGGCATACTTACTGTACACAATTTTTAGTTTGTTTTAGATTTTGTTATATAACCACAAATCTAGTTTATATGGTTAAAGGTTGCAAATTAATAGTTACCACAGTCTGTCATTTTCTAGGCTGTGTTTGATGTTATTGTCATCACTGATTGTACTACTGTAAGGTGACATCAGTGCAGTCATCACTGGTTCTTCCTAGTATGCCAAGACTGAGATTGCCTAAGGGTAATAAGCAATACCATAGGCTAGTGCCAAAGACCCAGGGGTGAGGCCAGACAGGTAGCAATTTCTCATCCCCAATAAACTGAAGAGGCAGGATTTTGAAACAGATTCAAAACTAAAAAGCCTGGAAGACATCTATGCTAAGCAGTCATTTCCTAAGTGTTCTCAACAGTAGCAATAAATCTACTTGCCATAAACAGTTTACAAGAATCAATCCAGAAATTAAACTAAAAAGAAAAGAAAGAAAATGAGAAGACATGGAAGCAAGATGCAATTGAAGACTTCCAGCTCACTAAAGGCAAACCCAGGGGGAAATGAGGTGGAACAATATAAAAGCCACCCACCTGAACTCTCTGGAGGGGTAACAGTGGCAGTAACCAAGCAGATGAACTAGGCTCTAAAAAAATCAAATCAGAAATAATGTCTCAAATAACCACAGATGGTAACCATAATGAAGGACATGGTTACTGACTCTAGAGCAGATACAGATAAAAAATAGAGCAGCTTAGGAAGACAATGGAAACTAAGAATACTCAACATAGGAAAGGAATGGAATCCATGAAACAGATTCAAATGGATACCCAGATTAAAATGTCCATTGAAAGAATATGTATTAGAATGAGCCAATATGAGGGTAGAATATCAGATAGAAAACAGGATTGCAGTTAGCAATCACGAGAAGAAAGATGTCTTAAAATCAGCAAGTGACCACGAAAAATCAATCAACAGCTGCTAGATGATACAAAAAATAACGTAAGACTGATCTGAGTCAACAAAAAAGCAGGAGAAGTGCAAATAATATTAAAAAATTTGTTCACAGTAGTAATGACAGAAAACTTTCAAAGCACGGAAACAGAACTGGACATACAAATAAGTGAGGCATATAGAACTCTAATCACCCATGATAAAAAAATTTTACTTCTATACCAAGTGCTATGGTTTGTGTCTAGATGTCCCCCCAAAGTCTCATGCAGTCATGGAGGCAGGTGTCTACTTTGTGACTGATTCATGGTCCCATGCTGGGATTATAGGTATGAGTGCTACACCTGCCCTGGTGCCTGAACACAATATAAGGGAGGGAAAGAGGCTTGCTCCCTTGCTCCTCCTTTTTGCTCTTGTTGCTTTTTCTGTTTTCCATGGCAATGAACTGTTGCTCCTTTGCCATGTCACTCTGCCTTGAAGCTGATTATGGACTGAAACCTCCATAAACTGTGAATAAATACATCTTTCCTTCCTTAATTTTAGGCATCAAGTATTTTGTCTCAGCAACAAAAGTGACCAAGATGCCAAGGCATATAATAGTCAAGATTCCAGAAATTCAATATAAGAACAGAATATTAAAAGCTGTTAGATAACAGAAAAATATCACCTATAAAGGAAAGCCCATCAGAACTACGGCAGACATCTCAACACAAAACCTCAAGTCAAAGAGAACTTACAGTGAAGAAAAACTCAAGCCTATACTAACATATCCCCCAAAACTATCTTTCAAAATTGATATGGAAATAAGACACTTCCACAGCAAAGAACACCTGGAAATTCATGAGAAACTGAAAGGACAAGGGCCTAAATGCATAATAGATATTTGGGAAATGGGAAAAATGTTCAAATGCAAAGGGGAATTATAGAGGGAGGAGAGGGAGGGGGAGGAAGAGAGAAGAAAAGAGAATAGAAGGGAAAAATGGAAACAAAGCTTTTATAAATAAGGAAGGGGAGAGGGGTTGAAGGGAGGGGAGGGGAATGGGAAAAAAGAAGCAAGATATCATGTACAGGTACAAATTCCCTATGATCAATGTGATCTATCTAACCAATACAATTTTAAAAATGGTTAAGCTGTGGAATCTTGTCATTTACATTTTATCACAATGAAAAAGAAACTGATGGTGGCTAGAAGGGGATAGTCGGGGAATGCCAAAGAAGCAAAGCATTTCCCATGTGCCAGGCAGCCAAACATGAGAGAACAGATCAGTTTTCTGCTTTGCTGATGATGTGCTTTCCCCAGAGATGGGAAATAAGCCATCGACAGAAGGGTCTCTCAGCTTCACACATAAATGTTCTGCAGTTTAATTCACTATATCCCAGTTCTTGTTCTCAGTAGATACCTCAAAGAGGTGTGGGGGAAAGGTATCATTCAAAAACTATTTCTGGTGGCTGAAAGAGACCATCTCACCAGAACAGCCATGCTACAGGAGTCACACAACACTTGCGCACTATTCTACAACTGAGAGTCACGATTGGATCTCTTTCATTGTAAACCCTGTAGCTTGGGGAAGGCACTGCAGTTCCATAAAACAATTTACGCTGCAATGACAATTTAAGTCTTGCCTTTCTTCACTTGTGTCCCTTAAAAAAACTTTATGGCAACATTTATTAACCAAGTTTGATTTAGCAGCTCTTCTTAGGACCCATAAAACTGTAATTCTCTTTTTTTTTTTGTACAGGGGATCAAACTCACGACCTAGCACTTGCCAGGCAGATAATTATGCCACTGAGCTAAAACCCTGGCAAAACTGTAATTCTTTGGAAGGCAGTTAACATTTCTCTAATCCAGATCACCCTTTTCCTGCTCCTGTGAAGAGGTCAGCTTGGAATCTACTCCTCTGTCCATAGAGACTCAGTTTCTGTGCACAGACAGGTCAAAAAGTTCTTATCTGAATGCTGGGACCAGATGCATTTCAGTTTAGATTTTTGTGGACTTTGGAATATTTGCACACACTTAAGGAGATATCTAGGGGATGGGACCCAAGCCTAAACATGATATTCACTTATGTTTTGTATACACCATATTTGCATAGCCTAAACGTAATTTTATATACTATTTTGAGTGTGCCTATATTTTGATTGTCAGGGGTGGAATTTTTTTTCCACTTGTGGCCTCAGGATGGCACTAAAATGTTTTGGATTTGGGGTTGAAATTTCAGATTTTCAGAGTGGCGATGCTCAATTTGTACAAGCTATAACATTCTAATGTTCTAATGACACACTCTGTGCTGTTTGGTGACTGTGTGACACCCTGTATCCTTTTCTGTTTTGCTGGTATAACAAACTCAATGGCCCTGACCATGATCAAGTTCTGGAGACTGGAAACGTGACAGAGGTTTTGCTAGTCTAAAGTCAGGGTATTGAGAGCGCTGGTTCTACCCGGAGTTTCTGAAGAACAGCCTGTTTCTTACTGTCTTTTCCAGCTTTTAGATGCTGCCCCCGACCCTTGACTCAGGCCCTTTCCTCCACCTCCAGAGCCAGGAGTGCCAGGGAGTCGAGCATGGCACCTTCTCTCCTGTCTTCCTCCTTAACTTCCAAGGACCTCTTTGATCATGCTGGATCCAGTTACACAATCCAGGATAAGTTTCTCTGCCAGCTGAGGCCACCAGTGTGTGTTTGCTGGACAGTTGAAAAAGGTACAAGCTAGGTGACATAAAACAACAGAAACTTATTATTTCCCAGTTTGCGAGGCCAGAAGTCCAAAATCTACATATCATGAGGGCTGATTCCTCAGTGTTCTGATGGAGAAGGTTCTTTTGTACTGCTTACCTAAACCAGAAATGGCTAGCAATCCTCTGTGCTCTTGGTTTGTAGAAATGTCACTCCAGTCTCTGCCTTCAACTTCACAATATGTCCTCCCTGTGTGTTAGTGTCCTTCCACTGCTGTCTTTTTATATATGGACACCAGACATACTAGATTAGGGCCTCGCCCTACTTCAGGAAGATCTCAACTAATTACATCATAATAATCCCATTTCTGAATATGATTGCATTCTGAGATCCTAGGAATTAGGATTTAATGCACCTCTTTTAGAGGATCCAAGTCAATCCAGCACATGACCTCACTTCCACCTTTAACCTCAATTCCCCACGACCCAGCACATCCACACGTCTCGACGATCAGCATATGGACACCTTCAGGAGCTCTGAGGCTTCTATCACAACCCCAACGCACCCACACTTCTGAGAAGGCTCAGCTTCTACTCAATATCTGATTTTATTCACAACTTTATTTGGCTGAGATTTAAACTAGACAAAGGCCTGCTGAAGTCTCCTTAGATATGTTTTTTGTTGTCTCAAGAAACACGGCATTGTCCAAGTCACGCTCTTCGAACACAATTCTTTTATATTAAATACAGGTAACAACAAAAGAGGACATGGGGAGGTCACTTAGTTGTGACAGCTTTCAATCACAATCTGAACTAAGATGTGGTTTACCTGTGGGATTCAGCATTGACTTTACCCACGGCCCAGGTGGCTGAAAAGGAAGGATTTAGTGAGGTTGGGCACCTCGTTGGTGGCAGTCTCTGTGCCGGGAAGGTTCCCTACACTGGTTCAATTAATCGAAGCAAAGAAACAAGACACTGGTATGGCACTCTCTCCCCACTGGTTACAGACTGGGGGATTCCAGGCCTCTGCTTGAAGAGTGAAGCGTGCAACTTGGTGCAGATCACTTTCCTTCTCTGAGCTTCGAGTTCCTCTGGCACGTGAGTGGCCAGAGCAATGTGCCCATTTGTGAGGCCTAGATGGCAACACCCAGCAGGTGAAGTGACTGGGCCATGCCAGGGCAGCATAGGCTCCAAGGACACGAACTCTTACCCTCTCTCACGGGCTGAGGGCTGCTGCTGGCTGGGCATGGCTTTGCCTTACTGTGGGGACCTATTGTGGCTTCCAGGGCACCTGCAGCTGTGTTCTCCACAATACTGTAGGCCTGCAAGTGAGGAGCCAAGCAGGGGCCACAGCCCTCCCCACGCAATGCCTGGAAGACTGAGGGCAGCATCAGATTCTGGGATCGCTGGAGGCCGAGTCCCTCTCCCAGCTCCTGGCAGACCAGAGCCAGCAGCTTTGTGATGGGAACCATCAGGACACAACTTTCACATGTGCATTTGTAGTCACTGAAGATTCGTGGCTGCTTTTATTGAACAGATGTCTACAAAGTGGGCGGTGAGGAGGTGTGACGGTGCCTTAACTAGTGAGTAGGCTGTGATGTTTTCCCCGGGGAACCAATGAGGCCTCTTTACACCCGCACGTGAAGTCGCCACTCTGCCCGTCGCCGCTTAAAACCTGAGAATTATGAGTTCTCATATCCATTTCCTTGAAAAGTGGTATTATTCACATATTTGTTTTTTTGAAAAGAGGAAATGAAAATCTGAAGTGTATCATACAAGGCTGTGAATGAATGTGACCTTTTTCTGGAAGCAGGTATGGATTTCTGCTTGCAGAGAGGCCCAGCGATGCATGGATCCTCTTTTGTAGAGTTAACAGTGCGGATCACAAAAAGTAGTAACTATGAATTCTAATTGAAAAACCTTTTTCTAGGTTCGAATGTGGCCATTTGACCCAGGAGCTTAACCCAGGTGACTGGCCAGGATCTGAGCCCTGCCCATTTTCCTGAAAAGGCCCTTGGACCCATTAGCTAGCTCTTATTGCTGGGGGAAGAATAAAGAAGGAAAGGAGAAAGGAAGGAAGGGAGGAAAAGGAGGAAAGGAGAGGGGTGGAGAAGGGATAAGGAAGGGGAAGGAGAGAGAGAAAGGTACCCTGTTAAAAGTACAGTCTAAGAGAGAATTTCTAAAATCTTTTCTCTGGTTCCTTACACCAGCTGATCTTTTCTGAGAACTTTCTGTGTTCCCAGAGATGTTCCAAGCCCCTGATGTGATTCAGATGGTTTCCTCCTTGCAATGATCCTTTGCGGACCCATTCACAGGTAAAGAAACAGAGTCACGCCACGCATGACTAAGGGGCAGAGCCACTTTTCAGCCACTTCGTTAAGATACAGCTCAAATACCATACACCCCATGCCTTTAAAGAGTACCATTCAATATACTCAGAGTCATGGAACCACTACCACAATCTAACTTTAAAACACTTTCATCACCCCCCAAAGAAACCCATACTCCTTAGCTATCACCTCCAATACCCATCCTTTTCCCGCAGTCCTAAGAAATCACTAATGCACTTTCTGACTCTACTGATATGCCTATTTTGAGCTTTTCACATAACTGGAATCACATACTATGTGGTATTTGCATCTGGCTTCTTTCAATTAGCATGTTTCTAAGGTTCTTCCAGGTGGTATATTTCTGTACTTTATGCTTTGTCTTTTTCTTTTCTTTTCTTTTTTTTTTTTGTACTGGGGATTGAACTCATGACCTCATGTGTGCCAAACAGGTGCTTATGCCACTGAGCTAAATCCCCGCCTTCTATGCTTTTCATTACCAAATAATCTTCCATTTTATGGATTCATCATATTTTACTTACCCATTTATCAGTTGATAGAAATTTTGATGGCTTTCACATTTTGGATATGATGAATAATGCTACTATGAGCATTTATATAAGTCTGTGTATGAACATACATTCTCATTTTTTCTTAGATGTATCTCTAGAAACAGAATTACTGGGTTATGTGGTCATTCTACATTTAGCAATTTGAGGAATGGAAGAACTTTTCCAAGCTGCACCATTTTACATTCCCACTGGCAATGTAGAATTCTCTATGTCCTTACAAAAAAAAATTATAGGTATCATAGTGGGTATAATAAATTGGTCACTCATTGTGTATATAAGTTTTTTTAGTGTGTTAAAATATATATAACAAAAAATTTTCACTTTAAGCACTTATAAGTTTATATAGCTCAATGACATTAAGTATATTCACTATACTGTACAGCCCTCCCCCCCATCAACCTCCCACACTATTCATCTTCTGCAACAAACTACACCCATTCAACACTAATCCCCCTCCTCCCAAAGACCCTCCCAATCATCCTCAAGGGCCCTCACCGAAGCAGAGTCGCATGGTGTTTGTTCTTCTCACTCAGCATAGCAAGGTCCCTCTGTGGCAGCATGTGTCTGCATTTCATTGCTTTTTACGGCTGAATATACAAATCCATTAGGAAAAGATACATAGCCCTGTCACATAATGGCCCAAAACCAGAATAAATCATGGTAGGCAAAATATAAATATAAATATAATATTTCCTGGACATATGAAAATACTCAAACCTCAGGAGAGAGCAGGTGAATTTAAACGTCAAGCGAGCACCATTTCTCACCCACCTGACCGGCAGCACTACAGAGCATGACTAAACCAGATCTGGACATGACTGCAGAAATGGGTGTCCTCCCGTGGGATTGGTGAGAAAGTGTGGCAGTCGCTTCTTACCTGAAGCTTTTCCTTGCTTAATCATTGTTTGGCAACATTAAATGGAAAATTCCAGAAATAAACAATTGCTAAATTTTAAATTGTACTCCATTCTGAGAAGTGCCGAAACCTTGCACTGTCCTGCTCTGTCCCTCCTGGGCCATGAAGTCACCCCTTGTGCATCCACGTTCAGCTGTGTGCACTGCCGGCCGGTGTACCACTTAGCTGCGTGCCACTGAGCAGCCCTTCTGGTCGTCAGGTGGACTACTGAGGTGTCACAGTGCTTGTATTCAGGTCACCTTTAGTCTACTTAACAATGGTTATGAGAACTGTGATCCTAAAAAATCTGGATATGACAAAGAAAACTGTAAAATGCTACTTTTAAGTGAAAATGTCACAGTTCTTGATTCAAATAAAGAATCATGTGCTGAGGTTGCTGAGAGCTTTGGTGAGAATGAATTTTCCATCTGTGAAACTGTGAAAAAGGAAACCAGAAATTCATAGGAGTTTTTCTATCACACATCAAACAGCAGCAGTTACGGCTGCAGCGTACAACAGGTGTTTAACACAGGTACTGACGCTGTAATTCCACTGCCAGGGATGCGATTCCTCACACATATGCCAAAGAAACTACACAAGGATGTTCACTGCATAACTGTACAAACCCCAAATGGAAACCAACCTATAACGTCTGTCACTGGCAGAATGAATGAAGACATAAAGAGAAATAACATACAACAAAGAAAATACACACCCCAGTGGCATAAAGGCCACATGACTGAGTCCCTGAGGCAAAGATAGATGTACATATGCCAAGAGACTGTCCACAGCATGCCACAGGGTGCTCTTCTGTCTGTGGATACACTCTTCTGTAGCGACAATTTAACATTTGGGTGGGAATCATATACCAACTGCAGAAAGAGGAGGGGATTACGGGGAGGCCAAACATAACTTTCCATGTGTCTGTAAGGTATCATTACTCAAAAGATGAGGAGTAAATATGGTCACCAAGCAGATCTATTACCGCTAGGAGGTGCAGACACGAGCACTTGCTGGTTAATCTCAGCTCGCGTGTATGAAAACCCGTATGAGAAAAACACTTACAGAAGCCACAGTCCGAGCAGCGTGAACCAGCTGTGGCCGCAGGGAGTGGCAGGGACTCCAGTCAAATGAGAATGCGGTGCCCAGGGTAGGACCAGCTGCCAGCTCTGGCTCTTCGTGACCAAGAATTGCCCCATCTTTCGTTTTTAAACACTGAGCTGAAAATCTGTGTGCTCCTGCTTTGAAGATGTTGGAAACGAGCTCTGAAAACCCTAAGACGCCTGTGTGGGCCAAGCCGTGTCTGCTGCAGAATTTGGCCCTGCAGCCTCCAGGCGGGGATTCTACACTTTAGTGTCCCAAGAAGGCAGCGCGGAGCCTTGGCCCTTAACCCCGAATGGCCAGATGTTCATCTTCCCCGGCTCTCACCTGCAGGGCACACAGCGCCATTTGCTTGTCACTATCTCTTCCCATTGCTTTTCTGGCCTTTGACTGTCACATTCCTATAACCTGCGTACACTAATTTGTCTTTGGGTTTAACAGATTACCCCCAATCATTGCGTCCTAAGATGAGGGGGAAAACAATAGCAACAAGCAAACACTGCGTGAGATTAATGGTGTACCACGGCTTTAGCAGGACAGCTGTCTGAATGGTACCCAACAGAAGCGAACCCGAGGTCCTGATGGAGCTACAGGAAACACTGCAGACCTGATGGACACCAGCAGCAGTTCCTGCCTAGCCATCGCTGCTGCCCAACCCCACAGAATTATTCAATGTGGAAACACGCAGGCAGGCCTTTGCACCCCACCCCGCCGCTGCCCCACTTTGGCTATGAACACGCTCAGAACTCCACAATCTCAGAAACTGTTCCTATGGGGAGTTCTCTGGGCTCGACTGGGGCAGCTCCGGGTCTTATGGAAGGGAAGCAAGGCAGGGTAACCCGGGGCTGCCATGTTCAGAGGGGCAGGGGCACAGCCCGGGAGCTGGCTGCCTCGGCCAGCACTCTGGCGCACGGATGTCAGGGCAAGGGAATTCACAGCTGTGCCGCTGCCCCACCCATAGCCACCTCTCACTGCAAACTGCCCTTACTCCTTGGCTCCCCCGGAGCCCTGAGAGCCAGCAAGGCCCCAACAGCAGGCCCCCTGGTAGTTTATTTCCAATCTCTGATGCTCCAGAGAGGCTGCTGCCTCAGAGGCAGTGGCCTTGGTGGTTTTGGCTCGTTAGAGCCATGGTGAACTTGGAAAGGGAGTTTCCTAGGGAGACAGACATCGGCCTTGAGCCACGTGGGCAGGCAGCTAGTGCCCGAGATGCAAAGGATATTGTTAGGTAGTGTCAACACCCTTCACACGTCCACTGAGGGACTAAGGGAGTTTGATGAGCACTACATGTCACAGCAAACCTCAGCACAGGTGACATCTCTGATCACCACTCTTCATTTTTACTGCTTCCTTGTTGGCTTCTCGGGTGCTAGGGCCGCTTGCTGCCTGCCTTCTGCTTCTCTGCCTCATCTTCCTCCTCCCTGTTCTCTAAAGGTTAGGGCATTGCATCTCACCTTGGGGCTCAGTCTTTGGCTCATTTGCATCCATGGAGCAATTAAAAACTTTATTTTTTTCTGGCAGACTTTACCTATGCCGTGACTCTCTCAGATTCTGGAGTGCCGGGGACCCCTTGTTCTCTACCCTGGGAGCCCCAGGCTTGTATGACTGACAGCCTAAAACACTGCAGGGAACCCCACTACGTCTTTGGTTCGGGGTGGACATGCATTCCTCTTCTCCCCATCACCAAAGCCCAGTGATCAGGCTCTTCCTGAAGAACAGACACGCAGCATTAAGAGCTGAGGCTTGGCTTGGACTGCTCTCTGCACCACGTTGAAGCAGTTGCTAAGTCCCACAAGCCACCCCACGCAAGGGATCTCAGTCTGTGCCCTGCCCCATCCATGGTCACCTCTGCGTGGTATTGCCAAGGTCTCTAACGGCCTCCCCCAATATGGTCTCTTCTCCCTACCAAGTACTCTATGTACTTCGGCCACAGTTGCAGTCATTTCAAAACCTTCAGTGGCTCCCTAGTGCCTACTGCCTTTCATATCCTGGATCTGGCACTTAACCCATGCTCCATCATTCCATGAAGGATTATACATGTTTTCAGAACACATACAAGCAAACAAAAATACTCCTCTGGACTAAGGAAAATAAGAATTAGGAAGACGTAAGGGGAGCCAGCCTCGACCCCCTGCCACTCTGGTTGGCTGTATGAGATCCTGTCCAGACTGTAGTATATTACTTGGCCTGGAGACCCTGGCGTGGTTCCCTCTGCCTGGCACCCCTGTCCATTTCCCTTAGTTGGCCACTCTCAAGTACCTACTCTGCCAGGAGCTCCTCTCTAGGTCCCAGATGTGGCCTCTTTCACCTCTGGCACTTTCAGGGTTCTCTAAATGGTCCGAGCAACCTTGGTGCCCCCAGAGACATCCCAACCTTGCCATGACTTACCGACTCTGAAGAGCTCCAGGACAGGCTCCCTGGCTAAGTCCTTTTTGACCTTGGCTACTAAACCTCCCCTAAGCTCAGCTTTTCCACCTGTGAAATGGGACACGTGGCTCCGATTTATTATCACATGGATGTGTCAGTGACTGATCATAGTCACACTAGCAGTTATCAACTACTATGCACATCACAGCACAGTCCAAAGTCTGCATCCCTTCAGCCCCCGTGGGTGGTCTCTGCTGCATCTCCCACCTCCTCCTCCTAGGTGTGAACCTCGCTAAGGCAGCCCTAAGAGTGTGCTTGGAGTCCACACTAAGCCTCAGCTCCAGTATGCTGGAGAGACAGTGTGCATTAACACTGCTGGCTAATAAAACCACCAGCAGTTTCCTATAAAAAGTTACAGTGGGATAAATCTACAATAAAATATTCATGCCCTTTATTTCACTTCACAGAAAGATTCAAACATCCCAACCGAATGTAGTCACAACAGCTGCTGGGCAGATGTTCTTCAGGCAGGCGGAATGAGAGACAATAATTAGTCTCAATTAAGTTCCCAGTAAATTATGTAAGGGGGACCTTTAGCCACTCAGCCCTCCATGGTGCTGAGCCAAAGACAGTGAACCTGGTCCAACACTATTCTGAAACTCTGGACTGCTTTGGAAAATTCATGTTCTGAGCAAACTGCAGAGTCTTGGCATGAGAGGAAATAATGAATCCCACAACCACTTTCAATTGAAAATAATAATTTGTTATAATTTTAATACTTAATGAGCTACAGAAATTGTTCCTGGGTCCTCACTGTGGAAAGGAAAGAGATTCATTGTATTTCTGGTTTTATTACATATATGGCATTAAGTCACGCAGGATATTCTGGAGATTTTATGCACAAGCTTCCTGTCAGATGATCTATTTTCACAAGAAAAATGTTTCTTCACTTTGATTTTTATAAAACAGTTTCTTAAGTATCTGCTCAGTGATGGGGTTTCTGAGTAACCAGGCTCTTGGGATTTTCCACCAAAAAGGCACCATTAAGTCTCTGGGATAAGAGACTCCCAGGTCCTGTGGCAACAAATTTTAATTGTGACAATTTCACTTCTCCAAGTGTTGCTGCTTGGCAATTCTTGCAGTTGGGAAAAAAAGAAAATTTTATTTGGAGAATTGTATGTCTGACTCTATGGTGAAAGACCAGGGCCATTTAAGAGACCAGATGGTCTCCCTTTATTCACACAACCAGGTCATGTTTGACTGTGAGGGTGCTGGTCCGTATCTTTGCCTTAGCCCTGCTTCTCCGAAGGACAATTTCTAGCTCAGAGTCTTGTGACTATAAAGATCTTGCAGATATTTTAAAATGGAACTCCACAGCTATCAATAAAGGAAAGTGAGAAATGACTAGAGCTCTTAAAATGATCTTTGTCTTGATCTTCAGGAGACCTTGGTCTACACTTTCACTCATTTTAGGAATCTTTTATAAGGCTACATTTTTCCTAGATAAATTATAACTATAATTTATGCATGCTGCAGAAAATCTAGAGGGTTCATAAAAATATGAAGAGAACCAAAGAACACACATGATCTTCATCTTTTTTGTAGTACATATTTTCTTAACGTTGATGTCATACTATAGACAAATCATTTTATATTTTATGATCAATAACAGAAACAATTCCTGTGTAATCAGAAATTTTTCTAAAGATTGATTTTTTAAGTCTTGCATAACACTCTTGTCTACAGACATAAGTTATACGACTAGTGTATATGTTGAGCATTTGGGGAATTGCCAATTTTTTTCCCATTTTGGGTGATTTCCAAAGGAAATGGAAGCCCTGCATCCAAGGTGATGATCAAGGGCATTAAGAAAATCTGGAGGGACTGCTTGGATCTCTGCATGATGGGGAGCCCATTACACTATGATCCACCATATCTGGGCCCTAGGTGTCAATGCTTTACGTATGCAAAGCATCGAGGCGAAAGCGTCTCTCTAGTCTTTTTCTTGCAGTGCACGCAGCCCTTCAGCTCTGCCTCATGAGGCACCACTGTCTAGCTACTTGCCCTCTCCCCTTCTCCTGCTTTGGACACACCCAGCTGGTCAATGCTTCCTTAGCACGTGAGCTCCACAAACCTATTTCCCGGTGTAAATAAACAATAGGCACCGCTTTAATTAGACCCCTTTATGTGCCAGATGTTATGCGCTGTAGTTTATATTGGATTCCTTGTAAACACTGCTCATGAGGTGCAAGGCTGGCTCTCCATGTCCAGTGGATACAAAACCACAGTCCAGCAGCCCTGGCGTGGTTCAGTACTACCACTGTTTTGATGCCTCCACAGGCCTTGGGGCAAAACCTAGCAGGTCGTGCAGGGGCTTTGCCTATGGAGCTGGAGCTGTTGGTCTTTTCCATGAAGGAAGCCTCAAAAGGCATAGAGAAGCTTCTGAATCTTAGGTTAGGCCCAGTCTAGACACACAGGAAGCACTCACGTAACACCTGTTAAATGGTCCCCTTGCCACTTGATCCATATTGACAGTGGTGGGTTACTATCGCCTACAACCAGCCAATCTCTATCTCCCTCTCCTTGCATAAATGGCTTCGGTGTTATCTGGACCATAAATATTTACAACTATTACACCTGGAGCATGAACGAAGACTTCGCACATTAAGATTCCTTGTCACTTACCCCGCAAAACTGTCCCTCAAAATGGATGGAGAAATAAGATACTTCCATGACAAAGAACAGCTGGAGAACTTCATGAACACCAAACCAACCCTACAAAGAATACTGAAAGACATTCTAGATACACACGGGAGAAAACCACCAAGCAAGGCAGACAATTAAACAGAATGGAAAGCTAAAGACACAACAGCAGAAAGATAACATGTCAACAATAAACC
>PVJX010021632.1:0-31615 GCA_004027295.1 Dolichotis patagonum | reverse complement strand
TTCTGTGCTGTTCTCTAACTTTTCCAATTTATGTTTCATTTTTCTATGTTGAAAAACTTAGAGACATCTTCAATTCTTTCCCTTGATTGAACTTGTGATTTATTCTACTCAATTCTTTGATAATTCTGCTCTCAACCCATGCACCTGCACTTCCATACCCGTCTTTAAAGAACATTTAGACTCTCTCACTTTTTGTTTCGCCTAACTGATAAAAGTGGCATGGGCTTAAGACTCGCTTCTCTTCTGGCAACTGGAATAAAACTTGTTTTCTCCCACTACCCTACTGGATTAGTCAAAGCATCTTCATTTGCAAGGTTCTGAAATAGCTGACTTACCTAACTTTTTTATCTTCCTTACTAATCATCTTAGCTTTAGGTCAGTTGTGCCAGAAGTTCATGATAATTCCTCTTTCTCCTTGATTTTAAGATGATTGTACACATTAACTGCTTTTGTCATAGTTATCCAAAATCTACACATGTTTCAAAGATTAAAGACTTGCTTCACTAATTCTAAGTATTTCATTGATTCTCAGTGGTATCTTCCTTCTCCAAATTCCAAGAATATTTACAAACTAAGTAGCATAAGACACATAAACTTTAAACCATGCTGTCACTTTTTTGTATGTAATTGCTTGAAGGTGGATTTTCCCAAGCAGTTGACGTGGTCGTGGTGGAGGCTTGTGTATATTGTGCCTCTGGAGTACTGCTGTGTAGGTGTTTAACAAGCTTTCAAACAAGTGGTACAAACTATGGTATTTAAAATTCATTTGACAGAGCCTAGAGTGCTAAATAATTATTACAGCTCTAATCTACATAATAAATTCTAAGCAGAATTAGAGTTTAAACCCAGATCTGTTAATTCCTAGAGATCTTGCATTTCAAAGCTTTTCATATATAGATAGAGAGATAGATAGATATAGATAGATATAATTCCTGATAAATTATTTTTGGGTATCACTGTTCTCTAACTGTAAGTTTAAAGATACAGTGACATCACATAGGATATACTTTCTCTCAGAGTGCATTGTTGGCATTATTTAATATTTAAGTACTTTATATGAAATCAAAAGTCAAAGCATTAATGGATTATCATGCTATATTCTCCGATAACACTGTCTATGCAACAGATTCTGCCCTGATTATTTAGCAGGCTCTGTGGGTGTTCATTATGGTCATGGTCTTCAAACCACAGCTGAGCTGAAGGAGGAGTGACCTGCAGCCACATCATATACTCCATGCTGTAACCCGCTGTGGAGGGTCACACCAAAGCCTGTTTGATTGTTACTTGGGTATAGATGTTTGGATATCTCGGCCTGGGTCATTCCCATTGTCCTAATCCTTCCACAGAACAAGTCCCTGCTCTGCGAACACCATCTCCGTTATTGAGAACCTGAAAGAAAAAAAGATCAAAGCCTGCTTTGCCAATGATTTTTTAAAATAGATTATTTAGCCATCATGTAGAGAAAGTTTTAAATTTCAAGCAACTCAAATGCCTGTAACTCTGATTTTGCTGTGTTAAAAGAAGACTACCTGCTATCATCTAGTTTTTTCCTACAAGGGCCAAAAAATGACAGAAAAACACAATAAATGGCAAAAAGTACCATCTAGCAGCATCTCAAGAGTGCTTTCCCCCTTTGAGATTCTCATTCTATCAAATGTAAGCAGGTCTAGTGGTCACGGCTGTCATAGGGATAATATGTCTCCCTGAAAATGCCTGAACCCCCACACATCATAAGAGGGACTTTGAGATGTCACTAAAGTTAAGATCTTGACATAGGAAGATTATCTTGGTTTACCTGGCTGGGTCCCTCATAGTCAGGTGAGGCCTTAAAAGTGGACCTGTTTTAAAAAGAATCATCCATACTTCTTAAACTCCAATTGCTGGGTTTGTACTTAGAGGAGGGGAACCAAAAGCCTAGGAGGATGACAGTTGCCAGAAGTGGTAAATGATTTTGTTTATAGCCATCTAGAAAATAAGTTTCTTGATCCAGCAAAATCAAGCAACTAAATTCTGCCAAGAAACCCAAATGAGCAGGAAATTGATTGCTCTCCAGAGCCTCCAAAAAGAGTGCAGCCTGCTGATAACTTGATTTTAGTTGGGTGAGATCTGTACTAAACATGTGACCTACTGAATTTTAATGTAATAAATTTATGTTGGTTAAACCTCTCAGTTTATGGTAACTTGTTACATCAGTGATAGAAAAGCAATAGACTGATGAATAAGGTTGTGACTAGAAGAGAATATCTGATTTTTAACAGACAAAGCTGCCTCCCTTGAATGCTTCTCTTCTACGCAGCTGACAAGAGCATAGATGGACAAATGGAAGCCCTGCATTTACTTGTGAAGACTTGAGATTGATCCCTGCAGTTCAAAGCTTTAACCGTAAAAATAATCAAATTCAAGATCAACTCAGGATTGAAATAAACACACGCTAGACAATTCTAGGCAAATGAATATTTTGAAAAAAAAAACAGAAATCAAGATATAGTTATTCTCAGCATCTAAGAAGAGTTGTGTAAATCAGGGATTAGGTACCTTCATTTGAGTACTCTCTCTTTTACGAGTTTTATGTGATTTATTTCTCTAAGCAGAATGCTTTCTTAGTATTAATCTCAGAAACACAGAAGTTGCCCTATATGATGAGTGAATTATAAGCTTGCCTTGTAAGAATCCATGTAAACCTTTCCTTATACAAATGTTTCTTGTGCTCTTGTGTATAATTAATTCACTCACTACCATTGTATAATCAGAACATGAAAATCTTCCCACTATTTTTCTGTTAGTCTAGAATATCAATAATGTTTTTATTTCAACTGTATTTTTAATACTTTTGAATAGTTTCATAATACTGTTCTTTTTGTTCTTACAATAAGACAGATTTGGTTTTATTTCCTTACTTTACCTATGCAACCAGATAATATTAATGTGTATATAATAATTTTTATGACCACTGATTATGGTAATGTATGAGAGGCATATACATCAATACTTGATAGTTGTCATATCATAAATTTCAAATCTTACTACTCTTGTTATTGTTGCTAATTACTTATGTTTACTCTTTTATCAATTTCACTGCTTTTCTAAAAAGCCACTTTCAAAAGGCTGCCCAAAATGTTAAAATAGATTGTTCATCTAATATTTTATTAATCAGTAAAATTCAGCACTCTGGGGGCAAGCTAGATATTGATATTAGAAAAAAATATTTAAACACACAATTTCTTTACATTTCAAGTCTGCGGGATCTGACATCTTCAGATGAAAATTGTCCCTATAGGTCATAGAGTGTCTTGTTTATGACAATATAATAGGCAACATATTCCGAATCTCAATATTTTTTAAAAAGATTTATTTTATTTTAAATCTTTTAATTTCTTTAAAGGTTCTTTAAACCCGTGAATTACTTTCTCTTTGGTAGTTGGCTACATATCCAGATCACACAACTTCTTTTGCAGTGACTGAACTTTCTGCCATAGAGGACTGCATGTTCTCATGATCACTGTAAGAGTGGGGAACATGGAAAAGCAGATATTCCCTGTTACATTTTGTGGGTGGCAGAAATCTGATGGTAGGACCAAAACATAAAGAAGACAAAGAAATATCATCTCTCATGTGTAAGCCACAGATCCAGAAATATTAGTGTCAATTATTATATCCCATATCACTCTTATACCTGTACAATAAATAGATTTCTCAGATTTCCAAGCAAGATTTAAAACATACAGGTAGATCTACTTTGTAGGACTTATGTTTGGCATCATAGAGAAAACACTCAATATTTTATTTTATCTTAGCAATAATATTTCAAATCCAACAATGGTGAGTACTACTAAATCTATTTGCTATTTGACTTTGCAGATAATAAATATATATTGGAAATGCTTGTTAAAAACTTTTAGGAAGCACCAATGTTTATATTTTTTATAAAATATAATCAAATCTATAATAAGATATTTCAATATTTTGTTGTGCTATTTATAACTTGTGCTTTTTTTTTTTTTGTACTGGAAATCAAACTTAGAACCTTGCGTTTGCCAGGCAACTGTTGTTCTGCTGAGCTAAACTCAAGGCCACTATAGCTTGGGTTTTTAACTTTGCAAATTACTATTTGCATTTTACAGCAAAATATCAAAGTATGTTAAAACAATTTTTCTATACTATGTCTCTAAAGATTATTGCATTTTACTATTCAAACCAATAATATAACTTTTGCCAAAGTCATAAATTTTAATGTTCTACAATCCACACATAGAATTTTTATATCCTATCCCACTGGAAGGTCACTCTCCTGGCTAGACATCAGTATCCCTTGTGGATGGGACAATTTCAGTTCTATCACTACTGAGGAAAGAGAGTCTAAAATTTAAATTTCAGTATTTCAGAGGCAGAAATGAAAACAGTTAGTTAGTTTCTTATGATTTCTCTAGTTAAATAAGTGTCTATAGATCCTAGAATGGTTCTTCAATACAATTTAATATTTAATTATTCTACTGTATCTTTCAAGTGTCAATTTTTTTGTTAATTATTAAAGTACCATGGGTACCAGCTATACCAATAGCAAGTAATTAAAGTTTGTTTTCATTAGTCAGGCTTTTAGATTTTTTTAAATGCTTCACAATGTAACTATATCCTTTAGAGACAAAAAGTAATCACCTACTGCTAGTATGCATTTATCCATCCAAAATATCTTTTGGTTATAAAATAGTATTCAATTTATAAATGTATTATCCTTGCTCAAAGGTTGCTGTCATCACTGCAATATATATTCTACACACCAGTTTCTTCATGATGATCATTTAAAATTTTACTGGATTGAGTAAAACTCAGAAGTGGAATACTTGCCTTAGAATATGTAAGGGTCTATGATAGAATGCCAGAATTGTAAAAATTAGTAAAATAAAATAAAATAAAATGTTTTTATCAATAGATCTAACTCCTCTGTCCTGTGCTACTGTTTATTTATTAGAAGAAATAAGATAACTGAGTTACATATTTCCTTTGATGGATACAGCAAATTCAGACAGCAAGACTTTTTCTATCAAAGTCAAGCAATATTATATTGTGGTAGGACAAATCTGTTTTCTTCTAAAATCTCCCTATTACTAAGTTACTAATGTGTGCTCTTTAGTTGAATTTTTTAAGTGGAAAAATAATACTTAATGAAAAAATTTAGAGGAGGAATAATGGGTTGGCTCACTTGACAGTAATGTCTTGCAAATGTCTCATAATTCTGAATCTCAATATAATTCAAGATGGGGTTTTAGCATTCAGTGGATAGAATTATGAATCTCTTTTCTTCATTTCAGTTTAAAGGTTGTTCCCCTGTGGCATTAATATACTAAAAAATCTCCAGGATTTTTCAGAAACAAATATTATTACGTTGAAGACTCCAGTAGGTACTAGGGAATGATTCAGTTCTCATACCACAGCAGAGTTTTCAGAATCCTACAGATTTTAGTGTCAACTCCAGATTTGACATTCAAGCAACCACTACATCTTTATTATATCATGTACAAAATAGTGTTAATAAATATTCCCTGCAAGGGTTTCTTTCTCAAGCTTCTGAAGAATAAATGATCTGTTATACAGAGACTAACAAAGTATCTGGCATATGCCGGACATTGTTATGTTAATTTATTTTAGTACTCAACAACTTACAATTAAAAATACAAGTTTAACTCTAAGGACTTCAGCTCTATAATTGTTCTAATTCTCTTTAATCTCTCTCTGATATAATTCAAATGATATAAATTAGTATTCTCTATATTAATATAGATTGGATATTATCATATATATTATATATTTATATAAAAACAAAGTTTTATATTACAAGTAATATGTTTCTTCTAGGTAATTTAATTGACTTCAAGGGCACTTATTTTTCTCAGGGAGGGAGAGTGATGATTAAACCAAATATCTAAAGTAATATAAACAGCTTTAAATTTCCATTTTTCTTTGCCACCTCATTTCTTACCTGCCAGGATCCCAATTACAAGTTCAGGAACATACTTCCAACTCATAATTAAAGTACCGGTATAACCTCAACCATGTTACTGGCTAAACCAAAATTAATTGAATAGGATTTACACTTGAGAACTCATATGTGTCTTACTGACTCAAATTCACAGATCTATACAGAACTGATTTTAAAAACTCTAATCCTTTTTTTTTTTGAGACTAGGTCTGTGTAATGCTGCTCAGACAGTCTCAGACTCCTAGGCTTTGAAACAAGCAGTCGTCTGGCTCAACATCCTGAATAGCTAGAACTAAATGTTAGAGGCAACTGAGTTAGATAGAAATAATATAGGCAATGAGACAGGACTAGGTCCTGTAGCAGCCAGCGCAGAATGTCAGACACCTTGCAACTGTGGGGAGACAGACACCTCTGTCACAGGCCAGTCCTCAAGACAAAAGATCAATCAAATGCACCCACATATTTCCTAAGGATAAGCATCAGGAATACATATCTAAATAGGTCTCTGTAGCCCTGAGGAAACCAGGGGTCACCATCCCAACCCCCTACAGGAAGACTCACTGTTCTTTAAGCATGCCCCCTTGCTGTGTGAGCCACTTCCCCATTTGTCCCTGATTTAATCAGTTTTATCTGAGCAATTAATCTTATTAGTTGATCACTGTTCTATCTCACCGATTGCCCACCTTGTGAGTTCCCATTTTTTACCCACATTACCTCATGGTTTTTCTTTATAAAATCCCTAGAAAACACGACGACTTTGGCAACCCACTTGGGACCCCTTCTGTCTCTCTCTCTCTCTCAAACAGAAGCTTTCTTTCTCTCAATAAATATATTTTGCTCCTAAACTCCATTGTTCCTAAAATTCATTCTTCAGTTTTACAGAATACAAACTCTTATACCTAATGTCTAGTAGGTTGAGAGTTTCATTCCCCTATATGATAAAGGCCTGTGCCACCAAACCCAGCCTTTTCACTACACAGGGCCTCTCATTTTCAGGGAATTTACCCCTCTGACTTCTTCACTGAAGTCAATTACTCTGTTCCTTCCTTCTCAGCATTCTAACATGTTCCCAAAGGCAATGCCACACATGTTCAACTTTATCGAGTTTTATTTTAATAAGAATCAGAACTAAAATAGAAGCTTGAAAAATTCATGACAAAGAACCAAATTAAGCATCAAAAGTTTTACAGTTTTTATAATGAATATTAATTACTCCAAAACTATTCCTACTATTATTTTAATATCAAGACCCAGTCACTTATACATCTATGTAATATAGATTCTATAAGTTATATATATTATTGTGGGATTTTTATATACATATTTGGGGTGCTAAGAATCAAATTCATGGCTTTGCATATACTAGGCATGTGCTCTACTATTGAGCTATAGCCCCAGTCTCAGGATTTCATTTATACAAATATGAATAAAAAAGTTCAGGTTCTTTCTGACTCTATTTCTGATGTAGAGATTCTTCCTCACTTCAATGAGAGATTTACTGCTTCATTAGCTTTGAAATAACTTCAAAACCACTTGAGTTCCTTTAAACATTAAACACCCTTGGGCTCTGTACCGAGAGACTATTCTTTGTTAGGTCTGGGAAGGAACCTGGACATCCTTATTTTCAAAATGCTCCCATTGTGATTTAGGAACACAGAAAGGCGCAATACCTGGGAAATGCTGCATTTTACTATTGGTGTGAACAGTCTCTGTCACCTGTTTCACATTTGACAGAACTTCATTTAACTTGTTGTCTCAGGGGTTCAGGATACATATTTGTGGTCAAATTCCCATACTTAAAAGCGTATATTCCATCCTAATTTTATTTCTCGTATGTAGTGAATTCAGCCATAAAACAGAATTCTCTTAAAATTAAGCATGAATTTGTGTATCAGTTCTGAGATGACACTAAACTACTCCATTCTTCAAACAATACAGGGTTGTAAAGGTTATTATAATTCACTTCACTTCAGGTAACTTTTGTCCAAACCTACATATGAAATAAAATCTTTAGAGCTAATTTTTAGTAGGCTTTTATAAGATTTAATCAAATATTCTGATACTTCAATCATTCTTGTACTGTACAAAACAAACAAAACCCTATGTTGATCATTAATTAGAGTTTCCTGTTATTTCAAGGCCTCAGCGGTTGCTTCATTTAACAGTTTACTAGAAGCTAACCAGTTAGAGAAGTAAAAAGTAATTCTTTCATGGTAACATGTAAGAAAAAGTTAACATTTTATCATTATATCTGAAAATCAGTCTAAAATATTCTCAAGCCATGATTCTTGCTTTGACAAGTAGAGGAATAACGAAGTATTCAAAACAATTTAGGTTAACAGGTGTTTATGGTGTTATTAATGTGTATGATATCTCTTCTAAACAAAAACAATTTAAACAGATAACTGAATTGTAAAATTCATGAGTTGTCCACATTCACTATTCACTATTCATGTACGTAAACTAATTTCTAAGCCACAGTTTAGAGCTCTAGGAAAACTGAAAACAATTAAAGAAAAACTCATGTATCCAAGAGATTGTTTTCCAAATAATCTTACTTCATAGAAAATCATCACAGTAATGTAGCTAAAAGGGTACATCAATTTTCAAGCTAGCAATTAAGACTTGCATTATTAATGTCAAGCATATTCTTCATAATTAAACATAAATATATATTTAAAAGGAAAAATCTCATTAAATAAGTTCACTGACTCAGAAAAGAAATTAATATTGCAAGAAACTCATAATACTATTATCCCTGAATACGAATGTTCAGGTATGTATTTTTACTTATCTAGTTTTAGTGCCTACGATTATTTAATGTGAGCAGTGTAAATTTAAGTTCTGCTGTCTTTCTGACAAATCTTACTTTAAACCAGAGACAAGGGGTTTTCTAATGTTTTGTTTTACTTTTATGTAAACATTTTGCTTCCCATTTTGATTATTATATTTTCTACAAAAATACATACATATATATAATGTATATATATACAAATATATATATATATATATTTGTTAAAATAGAAATAACAAAACAGAAAGAAACATGTCATGAAATTTTCAACTGGAAGAACAATGGAGTTATACATCTTTACTGACTCTAGCAAAATGTAATTTTAATTACCTTGTTTTTCCATTTTAAATGAGTTCTCATCTGCATAGATAGTATATATGTGGTGTGCCCACTGGTGTTGTGCATTACAGACATTATTAATCACTGAATGATACACTTTTACTCAGACTTCGCCTCAAAACTATTTTTAGTCAAATGCAACAGGCTGTTATCATTTGTCAAAGAAGGTTGACAACTGCCGTGAATTTCGGAAATCTGTAGCCAAATGTATGCTACCTTGTTTAATCATTAGGGAAAAATTGCTGCATCAATAATGAGAATCTGCAATTGAGTCAACATAACAAAATTTGTTAATCATAATGATATCTAACGTTTGTAATATTCAGTAATATTAATTGAGTCATAATCAATTACTAAGCACTATGCTAAAAGTTTATATGAATTATTTAACTGAATATAATTCTCACCTTTTATTATCCTGTTTTCTTTTGAACAATTCATATAAGCAAATGACAAATAAAATTACCTTACATCATTTATTAGTTTTCACTGTAGATTTTAAAGTGTAACCATTTGGTGTTGTGCAAAAAGCGTACTGCCTTGGGGAGATTTACTTCTAATGTGACATGATTAGAACACAGGGATGTGATGTGAGTAAAATATATAGAAGTAGCACTTGAAAGAGGTTGGGAGAAGAGTTAAGAATTCTCTCAAAGAATACACTAATCATTCAGAGAGGAGGGAAGACAGAACTGGTTCTGTATTTCAATGATAAGACTTACAGAGAAGGAGAAGCCAAGGAGACAGAAAACACAAACATGAACCCAGTGGATTAGACAGAAGAGTGAAGTTTACAGGTGCAGATACTTAAGTTACACAGGAAAGACATAAGAAAAATGGAATTTTAATGAGTTTCATCTGAGATGCATTTTTTTGCACAGCAGTAAAGGTTAATATATGGTTAGTTTGTATTGAAAAGTGGAATTTACCCATTTGATATTCTTTATCTTATCAGTTTCCCTTAAGTTAGAAAACTCATAATTATTTTCAATTTTATGTAAATAGGTACAGAATAGATTATATATATTATTAAGTAAAATTTGGAGAATAATCTCAGAGCATCTTAAAAGGCTAAAGCAATAAAAGGTTGCAATATTGTGATAAATATGAGATTTTATGACAATACCATTTCTAGATATCAATCGAGTATTTCTAAATCAACAAATTATTTGCAGTGTGTGTGTGTTTGTGTGTTTCAGGAGTGTTTTCAACAGAGGTAAGCTATTACAAGTGTTAAATTCTTAGAATATGGCTTTAACAAATATAATAAACATTAAGTTTGAAAATGAGTAGTTATTTTCCAGATAATTGTTAATAAGGCCACAAACTCATTAATATTTGTACAAATCATCTGTCTTTACAAGGGACGTTGCAAAGTGAAAACAATGTTACAATTGTAACAATAGCTTCCCAAGGTAATATGCAAAGCGAAATTCGAAAATAATTTTCCTAACTTTAAACACATGTTGTCTTCATGTAATTGAGGAGGCTTAATTTTAATATAAACATTCATAACAAAGAAAAATAGAGAGATGAATTCCAAGTTACATCATAAAACAGTCCCTTTTAGCTGATTTCCATATATGTCATACAAACCACCATATCCGTGAACAGCCTTGTCTTACAGGAATAATTTATGCCCTTTATTAAAAAGATAAAGAAGTGAAGCATTTTATGATTTGTTTTTATCACTGACACTATGAACTTAAGATTTATAAATCCATAGCATATAGGCTGAAAAGTACATAGATAGTAATGTACTTGGATAAAATGAATCTCAATAAGAAATCATAGTCCGAGATGATATCTTCCTATTGTTCTCAAATATCCTGTTCAAAGCTCACAAGTTATTTCCATTTGAAGTTTGTAAGGCTAAGTCTAACTTCAGTTTCATCTTGATACTAAACTAGAGCTCAATTATTATTTGAAAAAGTTTTTGTGTACTTACTGTTATGCATAAGTTTTGCTCTTTAATACATATGTCATTGAATGTTAGTAGATATATTCTCTGCTATACTTTCTGAAGATATCCTAAAGGCATTGACTGTAGAGACTTTTTATTTAAAATAACAGGTAAAATCACAGTCAACAAATTTTTATTACTCATATTTCAACACAGGTTTACTGTGTATGTTATGTACTGACCTGAACATCCAAAATCAATTTATAAGTTACAAACTTAATGGAATTTGAGCAGGATGTAAACAAATGTCTTTTCGTTTTAAAAGGTGTTTTCTAACCTCAGAGTAATATATCATTTTATACATTATCTTTGAAAATATTTTCACATAGGTCATATTTCTGTATTTTACTGTTGAGAGTTAAAGTAGCCAAACAAGCATTATATTTTCTATTTAAAAGTTCATTAACACCAGTGAACAATTTAAGAATAAATAATATATGATCTACTTGTCTGTAAATCTAAAATAAAAGCCCTTTACTAGATGGTGGGATAGATGATTGAACGGACGCACAGCTAAATATATAGATTCATGGAAAGGTACATGCAAAGTTTGGCAGAACTGTAAGAAACAGAGCTACAAGGTAGCATTAACATTTATGAAAAAACAATCTGAAGTTATAAACAAAACAATCAAGAAGAATAGTTCATTGTATCTACAAAGTAGCTTTTAGTGGAATAAAGGAAGTTTGTTGGAAAGATAGAAAAATAAATGCAAATAAGTTTAATAGAAATTGCAGAAAACAGGTTCATAGTCTTATATGATTAATTATTCTTTATAACTAGTATTTACCTTTACACAGTTTAAACATTTTATTTGTACAACTTAAAATTACAGTTCAAGAATGATGGGACATAAAAGGACAATCATAGGTTGGTGATTCAGTAACCACATAAAAGAAACCTAAAAGAGAAATTATTTCTGATGCACAATATTACCAATCTAAGAAACTCCTAAATGGTATTGTTCCCCTGAAATATTTGTGTATTGCATGTGAATTTTGATATCGCATTTAGATTAATATTTTTAAATTGATACTGGAACTATTTCCCCCACTTGCTTCTAATTTTTAATATGACTTTCCTTTGACTTAAGAATAAAATCTACACTTCTTGTGAAGAAAATAATTGCACAAATCCTTCAAGATATGACTTGAACTACCCATCTTAATCTTTATCTGAGCTTTGTTTGCTTTATTTTCTCCCATAAAACTCTATTTTCTTAAGCAAGTTGCCAGGTTTTCAGTATCCCTTTTTTTCATATGCAAAATGAGAAAATATTTGTAATAATCATTCACTGGTTTTAGGAAATTGAAGAAGTGTACAAAGAATCATTATGGTACAATCTGTCACATTCATTCTGAAATGCCTTGTGGGTTGCCTACCATATTCAGTATAAAATTTTAGGTGATGAGATACAGACAAAAGTGAATAAAAAGGCAAACAACTCTTCTTTTACAGATTCTAGTAGATAAAATAGCTAAGTAAATACTAACTTCTTACTTAATGATTGTCTTTAGGTTTGGGTTACACATCAGTTCTGCCAAAAGCCTCTCCTCACTCTTCTCAGTATGCATCTAAGGGGCACCTCTACTAAGTAGAGTTTGGGAGGCTGAGTCTTCTTCAGAACCATACTGAAGTTTAATTCTCATTGCAGCAGTTGAAGGGTAAGGCTATTAGGAATTGATTAGAATCCAAACATTAGTAAAGAGATAGCAGTTTTAGACAGCTAGAGGGAATGGTTTGGGTCCTTTTGCCCCTCTATGCTTTTCCTACATGAAGATGCAACCACAAGGCACACCTTGGAACAGCCCCTGGACTGCTAACACTCCAGAACTGCAAGAGAAAGATTCTCTTATCCTTAAATCAAAGTGTGACAGTATCAAGGGTAGACCAACACGTCCTCCAACATGCTTTCTTGAAAGCTTATTTTAACATTTCAAAAAATTTGGGGGAAACATTGGTGTGTGCCCTTTCACTACTCTGCTAACAGAATCAGTACAAATGTACTCTAAATAATGTATACATTAACCTTTTTTTCCTGACATTGCAGCTAGTCCTCTATACTAAATCATTCTTTTGACTCAGTTATGTTTGAAGTACTGTCATTTTAACATTTGTCACTACAGGATCGATATTAAGGAAATCCATGTCCAGTTCTAGAAGGAAACACGAGAAGCTATCTGATAAAAACATATTCCTTTTTTTAAAAGTGACTTTAAGTTACATATACTGTCTGAATAAGAGATGAAACCTCAGTGACAATAGCACTGTCACTTGACTTGCTCATTGCCTTATTAACAAATAAATGAAATAGATATTCAATATTTATAGAAGAAAACAAGGAAGGAAGGAAGGAAGGAAGGAAGGAAGGAAGGAAGGGAGAAAAGAAGGAAAGAAGAAAGGAAAAGAGGGCAGGAGAAAGGAAGGTAAAGAACCAATGTGAAGAAATATCTGGCTTTTTATTATTAAGATAACATATATTCTTCTAAGTATATATTAATCTAAGATAAACACATTCACAATATATATTTAAATATACTAGCTGTTTTAAAAGGAGATATAATATATGGCTGTGCATTAAATGCACATATATATTATATATATATCATATATATATTATATCATATATATATTATAAACATAGTGCTATGACTTTTATTTAGGAAAAACTGTTATCACATTTTAAATTTAAAGATGGACTCTTTTAGTATCAAAAATCAAAAATGAAAACAAATTTGTTTCATTAAATCATCATAGCTGGAATCAGATTTTAGTATCAGGTGAACCTTCCCCATACCAAGTTGACATACCCTGTGGTCTGTTGGCCATAAGAATTGACAAATCTTATGTCAAATTCTATATTAGAAATCTAGAACATAGGAAAATTAATAGTCACATTGCAGTAGTAATATAAATATATCTTAATAAACTCAATCTCTAGTCCATTTAATCATTCTTTGCTACTCTTTCTACATAGAGTATAGATTCAAACATCCACATCAAAACTTGGAAGGGAAAAATAAACTCAATGATAATAGCATTTTGAAGGCAAAGAAAAGAGAAAATATTGAAGTTAATTATGTGTGATTCCAAGAGTCTTGGGAAGGTGCCTGTGCTTACTAATCATGTGTTTATGCAAATTCTGTTTCTGTATGTGACCAGATACCTCATTTGTTGGCCAAGTAATTCTTGATATCCAAAAGCAGATTTAGAGATCTCTGTTTCAAATTATTTGGGGGCCAGGTAGGTAAGATAACAGGGCATTAGAAGAAATATCAGTACCCTAAATATGTTCATTTTGCTGAGCACAGAGATTTTAAAGACAATTGAGAAAACTGTTTTGATGTGAAACCTGATTTTAAATATTTGAATATACATGCACACACACTTGACAATATCCACATTAAGGTTTCAGTTTCTAATGTTAATAATAGTCCTTTTCTGAAAGTACAGGAACATGTTTGTTTTTCTCAAGTAGCAATTCATTTATTTCTCTCCCTTTCTCTTCTGAAATATTCTCCTAATAAGTTCAGAGTTGGCTCCAAAAGCTAGTTGACCGAATGTGAACATATCCCCACTAAACCAATTATCTTCCTGTTGTCTATAAAGCAGGGACTAAAGTACTTTCTGTGGAGAAACAGCATACCAGAGACCCAAGTCAAGAAATGTTTTAACATTTCTCTATATAATGTGTACCCAAGGGCAGTTTTAGTAATGATTATAAGAAAATTACTTAAAAAATTAGGGCGATTCATTTAATTGAAATGAATGTACATTCTGAAAGGGGAGCATTTGTGTGCCATTGATTAGCACAGTGAATTTATTTATTATCAGTTCACTGTCAACAAATCATTTATTCCCTCCCTGTGTCTTATCAGGGACACTCTTCTGCCTTTCTGCATGGCCTGTCTTGTCACACGCTCTGACATCTGCCAGTTCTGTGGAAGACACTGCTGTTGTGAAGTCTAAGTTTAAACCACTCCATCCTCTGGGAATATCCTGAACAGAAAGTTCCTTGGCACTTAGAAAATGCAGTCTTTCTTTCAGTCGTGTGTAGCGTTCACCAAGGAACCTACTTTTGAGTCATTTATTCTTATTGACAGTCTACTGTACAGGATTATTTTCATGCAGATGGGGCTGATTTGGTTTTTGTTTCATTATGAATGACCTGTGTCTTCCTAAAGCTAACCAAACTGTTGGCGGTTACTGCATCTCGCTTGGGCCAGATTTGCCAGATGTGCATCAGATATGCATGTTTACCAGAAGCACATTCAACACACGCACAAGTAATGTAAAGACAACTGCAGACTCTTGGAAATAGATTACTGACACATAGTTTAAACACTGATCACTATGAACAGCCTTAAATTCTCAATTAGACTGATAGAAATGAAAATTACATTATTATTAGTACCAGGAACAGGGCTCATGCTCTTGTCTCTCTCACCCATGTACCACCACTTATGTCCATTTCGGTTTATGTGTCTCAAACATTCTCGAATGTTATTGTTTATAGATACTATTTATAGAAATACTTTCTACTACCTCTATATCCATCTCTCACCTAACTGCTTGTTTTGACATTTGGATATAATTTTGAAGTTGTATTTCCTTGCTAATCACACACTATTGAATGTTTTCTGTACTTATCCATTCAATATTTTTCATAAAGAGCAATGGAGTTGAAGAGTTACACGTTGCAGCTTCTTTGGCGGAACATACAATATATTACCTAGGAAGTTTAAAGATAGTACATGTTTTCTAAACCTAGAAAATATGAGTACAAATTCTCTCCATTTTGTTTTTCCTATTCTCAGGACAAGAATAAAGCTTTGCAATACAAACCTTTATCCCAGTATTAACCACATGCCATGGGAATAATCATTATATGCCAAAAACATGTACTAATAAAAAAATAACTTTTGGACTAAAAAATATATAAATAATATGATGCTAAAATTTGCCTAACCTAAAAATGAAATGTTGTATCATTTTTGTCTCTCTTTCTCTGAATCTTTTTGAAAGAATCATTTCTACTTTCTCATTTCTCCATAACTTCTAAATCTCAACAACCTGTGTCCACTTGTAAAGGCCAATACAAATGGATTAATTGGCCTTTTACAATTTTATCATTTATGATTAGCACTGCCTTCCTTGAAGTCCCATTTTGTGCCTGTTTTCCTACCACTCCAACTACTTTTTCCTGGGTGTCCTTTCTCTCCCATTCACTGTGAAATTTGCTTAATAGTTTTTCTTCATTTGCTTTTCTTTAATAAAGTAAGATTATTCTTTTAAGATGCCTTAAAAAGCCCTAATTTTTCTAGATCAATTTGGCCTACAGATATAACACAGCATTGTGAAACATGATGGGCTCCTTAAATTTAATTTTAAATTCCAGTTTTCCATTTATTAGCAGTGAGACACAGGACAAAATACTCAAGCTCTCAATATCACAATTCTCTCACTTGCAAAATACTACCATGGTTATAATATTAAATAATCATAAGCGCTTGTCTGCCTTCTTGTTATATGTGCTCGTCTTTCCTTCAAAATTGATCTTTTCCCTAATTTTTTATATTCTCTGGCCTAAATTATTTTACTTTCTCCAGACTTAGCTCAGTATCCAAACTTCATGAATATCTATTTCACTCTCTGCTTGAAAATTTACAATATGCCTTTTTTTTTTTCATCACAAAATCCAAACTATTCAAGCTGATCTAAAATTCTGGCTCCTGCCTCCCTTTCCAAGTTCATCGCATCTCAATATCCCATGTTCCTTGGCAGTTTGTCAGGTCTTGGAATGAGCTGGGCTAATTCTCACTAGAGAGGCTCTGCAGAAAGTGATATTGGCTCACACATCCAAAACGATGCTTCTTCTTTTCTTTCCATGGCGTCATGAAAATGGCTCCTCTTTTCAGGGCCCTAAGTTGCCCACTCAACCTGGAGTGACACATGTCAACACTCACCCACACACTACCCACCTCTGTCCATTTTCCTTCATATTATTTCAAATATTCAGAAAGTCACTATTTGCTTATTTCAGTCCTCCCATGTAAACTGTACATTTTTTGAGAGTTGGAACTCTTAATGTTTCATCATAAGACTTCTTAAGCCAACAATGTTGTCTGAGTGAAAATAAATAATATCTGGATAAGTAATACATTATTAAAAATTTCCTGATAACATAATATAAATAACTGTTACTTCAAGCAATGATGTTATTTTATCTGTATACTTTTCACGATATTTCTCACTTTCTAGCATATGTTGTGGTCCTCTGTGAATATATTACTTTTCTAATTAGAAGCTTCATTTCCTTTAGATTAAGCACAAGCTCTATTTGTTTCTATTAAACATTTTTAATACTTTGAAAGAGCTTTCTCACATATTAAATGATCAATAAATATTTGTAGACTAAATGAGTTTGTGAGTGCATGCCAAATCTCTCTGTACCAAAGTGAATATCTAATTCCCATTAAGAGACATTAGAACTCTCATGTTACAGTTAAATGTCTTCTAAAAATTAGGCTTTGGAGCACTCCAATGTTAGACTTGAAATATACCATTGCATTCAATATAATCCATACAAATTTGTTGCTTATTAAGGCATGGTGTATACATTAAATGTGCCAATTTTTTGCAGTTATAAAACTATAGCATAGAAAACATAGTTGTTAATATCCACACAACATATAAATATGAAACAAGAGTGTCACATACATAAAAATAAATAATAAGTGTAATGAAATAAACATATAGAACAAAAGCAAATAATAATTTTCTTTACATCCAGAATAAGTAGAACATAGAAATGCTTAAGGTAATATTTACTCATATAACTAAAGGCATTTTATTTTAAATATAAACATTAATTGTTAAATTTAAATGAAATGAATATAAAAATTACAATATAAAAAGTCAATTGAAGATGACAGATCAAAGTCATATAAAGAAATATACATCAAGACAAAATTTCAAGTATGAAATCACATAAAATAGAGTGTACTATCATTTATGTCTCAAGTAGCTATTGATCTGGGTCACCAGAATCATTGCTTCTCACTGTTGCAGGCTCATCTTTAATGAAAAATAAATGACAAGCGAAACCTGGCAAAGTATTAAGAGGTATTAAAATAAATTTTGTCATAAAGTTAACATTTAGAAGAAACTAGTTTCAAATGGTTACATACGTTACATACAGTTTATCTTGAAACGAGAGCATAGAATTTTCATGCTGTCATAAGCAAAAATTTATCTTTAATATTGTTTTAATGAGGAGTTATAGAAAACTGGCTGATATAGAAGATGTGGCATCTTTTTGGTAGATGTGTTAACAACTACAAAAATAAGCCAAGAATTCTTCAAGAAAGAGATATAAATATTAGAGGGCACTTCAGCCTCGCTTAAAAACTCAGGATTAATTTGCTTTTCTATGTAGGAAAACAGTTTAGGATAGCGCAAAATTCTTTCTTTTATGAAAGTATTCTGTATTATTTTCTCATATAACAAAAGGCAAAAGGGTAGATTTTAAGTATGTTTCAATGTTATATTCAAATAAATATTCCTCAGTTTAAAAATTTTAGCAAGCAAACAGTGAAAAATTTCTCTCCTAAAATGTCTCCATGTAATTAAAATACTTATTATTTTCTCTTACTTGAAAAAACTTTCTGCCTTTATTCAAGTCATAACATCCGTACTATGTACTATAAAAACAGAATCTTCATATATTAACCGCAGTTCCTGTGCCCAGTGTGACCATTTCTGTTCATCATTAAACACAATCTTCTTATAATCTACTTTATGATTCTCATACATTAAACTCAAAATTGTCTATAGAAAATCTTGGAAAATGTCTTAGGTTTACATACAAAGGTATGAAGATTCAGGTTTTTTTTCTTTTCAGCAGCATGTACTGCAAGGTTTTTTTTAAAATTCTTTGCTTCATAAAGAAAAAAATTTTATAAAGGATTTCCAAGTATACCACTCAATTTCAGAGCTTTGAATTGCCACAATCTGTTCCTACTTTTTGTAGTGCATGCTATCATTTGCTGTCTGGGAAAGTACTACTCCTATTTTGAATTTACCTAGGAAGACTTCCTTTACATATGCAGGCAGAAGTGATGGCAATGTTCCCTGTGCTTCTAGAATATTTTGTTTGACCTATCTTGTTTTATTGGCACAGTACTCTGCATTGTAATTATTTGTTGTCTAGTGCCTTACACGGAAGCATTAGCAACTTGAAATGTACCAATATATCTTACAAATCTGGATTTTTCAATCTAAGGATAGATGGATGGGTGATATTTGATATTTGATTTCAACATTGACATTATACATTTCTTATCATTTGATATATTTTGCAGAAATCAATGCATTAGCAAATCCCTAATACTACTATTGTATATTGGTACATCAATGAATTTTAGAATATTTTAAATCACTGACATCTCAGCAACTAATTTATGTATGTAGTCACCATTGTTGGGATCAATTTAAGGATCTCCTTTCAAATATGGATTTAGAAAAACACATGAAAGTAATTAGTTGAGCATTTATAAAACTTCCTGATGAATTTATTCACCTTATTACAAAGTGAAAGCTAATAATTCTTTAACTGACCATCTGGGATGTTTATTTTGTGTCCGGAAGGCAATGCACATTATGGTACTAGCTGCCACAATCTGTGACTTTTCTCTAGGTATATTTCCAATAAAAATGCACTGACAAAAATGGAGTGACAGAGGGTGACTTTAAAGTCAGCAACTCAGTGACAGATGTGCTCTGAGAGATGCATTTGTGTCCAGGGACCAAATTACATGCCACCGAGTTAAATTCTAGCAAACTGATACTGGTAATAATGTGTTCAACTGAAAGAGTGCTACCAAGTTGGTTCATCAATGATTCTTGAAGTCATAATAGCAGCATATTTCCATTAGAAAAAGGACATATACAAGACACCACCCTTTCCCCTCATAAGAGGGAAAAAATGTGAGCAGTTTGCTAGAGATTTTTAGTTTAACACTGTGTCATGCCTGTGTTAGACAAGAGCATAGTAAACAGTTATGAACTGTGGTCCCCAGCTTTTCTCACATTGGGAGAACATTTGCTGCAGTGCATAAAAGGAGAAAATAAAAATAACTTTAAAGAAAACTGGAAGCAAAGAGGCCATAAGATTATTAGCAAGGATAAAAAAATGATTGAAGAAATGCCTAAAATATAGCGACTCTTCCAGTTTATATCAGGTTTTCTCAGGTAATATTCAGTATCAATTTCACAGTTTCAGAACTCTGGTACTTTTTTTGTGTGCAGTACTGTTGCTCAAAAAGTAATAACTTCTGAAAAACCAACCATTGTGAAATCTCTTTTGTCAAAAGTAAAACAACAATAGCCAAATCACAACATCTAAATATGTCTTAAACCACATATTCCATAAATACTGCAATATAGCCATAGAAACTGGTTCTGTCAATATTTTGTATGCTACCCTTTAATATAGAATATGTATTGGAAATATCTTTTGTAAGATATAACTACTCTCCAAAAGTTTCCATGTAATGCCAAGGTTATTAAATTTCAGATAATAGGACACAAAATATGTGCATGTAGATCTTTGTTGAATTTGATTTTCTAAATATTTCTCAGGCTTTATGCTCCACTAGGAAAATAATTCCCTATCACTGATACCTTCAGAGTTGTCATTCTTTAAAAGTTGGTGACTGGAAACAAAGACTATAAAACCATATATATTATATACATCATTATATATGATTCAAAGTATATATAATGATAATAAAAGAAAGATGAGGCACAAATATATTTCTTCAAATTCCTAAATGCATAACCTGAGTCACATTTATGGTATTTTCCCCATATTTGAATACAGTTCCAACAAAACTTGCATTGTGTTACAATCCCTGGCCACTTCTGTGCACTTATAAGGCTTCTTTCTTTTTCTGAATCTATTTTGGAACTAAGAAATCAGTCTAGACATAGATGCCTGCTAGATTCTACTTCAGGTTATTGGGAGTGGTTATTCAGAGCTTTGAGCAATAAAACAGACTTACAAAGAGGGTGAAAAACTAATGTGGGACCACAAGTAGGAAAAAATAAGAGAATTTAAGAGATAAAATGTTTTCAACAAATATTTCATGTACTTTGCACTTTTCTAGGTGTAGAAGGTAAACGTACGATAACGTAAATTTCTCAAGGTTAAAAGTCAATGAAAATACAGGTGTTAATAAATAGTGGAATTCGATATGAAAATCACTAAAATAAAAGCACATCCCAAGGTCAGAGAAGATAACCCACTCAATTATGATTGAGCTCCATTGTAACATGTGATTTACTGGATAACAATGTTTCTACATGAATTGATAATTTGAACTTTTGTAACTCTGATTTAGAAAGACTGTAAGTCCTTGACTGAAGAAATGAGTTCTATTCCAGAAGAAATTTTATAGTTCATATTTGTTTGTAAGTCCAACAAAGTGAACCCTACACACTTTTGACACAAACATACAATGAAAAGCATTAAAAAAAAACATACAAAATACTGTAAACATACTGTTTATATTTTTACAGTTATCTTCCCATGTTAAGGTAGGCATGAAAGTTACTTTCACAATTTTTTCACATCTACCAATTTTATATGCAAGGTCTATTCACATCTGTGCAAGTTCTCAATTCTAATACAGTATATATATTGGAAATATCTCTTGAGATATTTGTAACTAGTCAACAGAATTGTCCATGTAATCCCAAGGATATTAAGTTTCAGAATTAGGATTTACTGTGTTTCACCTAGAATTATCTTCGCTACTATGATATAATTAATACTTTGCAAAAATAGTCTTCAATTTGTCAAAGAAACTAAAGTCATTCACAGTTTTATGCTTTGCGTGTTTCATTCATATTGCTTGAGTTCTCCATTATTGTGAATACTGAATAGCAATCATGTTTGATCCATTATCTTTGTTGCTCTCTGTATTAATACGTTTTCTGTTTGCAGGACAAAATATTTCACATATACATCTTTAATGAGAAATAGATTCAGCATACAGGTTAGCTCAGGTCAAGACAGAAATATCATCGCTCAAAACAGGGTAGAGGAAAGCTGCTTTAACTTATGGCAGCCAGGAAGCAGAGGGTTATGATTTGTGCCTCCCAAATATCCTCCCAGATCCTCATGTGGTCATTGGGTTGTTTGTTTGTTTCTTTGTTTGTTTTAGGAGGCAGCTGAATGTAGAGCATGTGATTGATTTGTAGTGCAATGCTTGGATTAATGTGGGTAATTATAGGATCAGTCCACTGCTTGGATTGGCATCACTCTAGATACTAACTATATAAGGGACACAAAGAGGCTTGTCTTGCGTTCTCTCTCTCTCTCCCTCTCTCTCTCTCTCTCTCACTCTCTCTCTCTCTCTCTCTCATTACTTTTGCTGTCTTCTGCAACCATGCACTGTTACCCCTCTGCCATGCGTCACCCTGCTTGGAGGTAGACAATTATCTAATGAAACCTCTATAACTTGGGAGCTAAATAAACTTTTTCCCCTCTAACTTTGGATGTTGGGTGTTTTGCCGCAGCAATTAGATAAATAAATAAGAGACGGCACAAATGAAACAGACAGCCAGAGACAAAGGAGCTGGGTAGCAGGTATAGTCTCAAGGTCACATGCCTATGATTACTCAGACACAAACAGAAGAGTGATTTACTAATTTCCTAGGCATTCTTACAGCCAATCAAATGAGAAATTAAGATTAGCTATCATGTCCCACCTCATTAATTCAACTTTTACTTTCCAAGTATTATTTATATTATTTGTTGTTTACTATTGCAGCACTTATCAAGTTCTATTTCATAGTTTATGAGAACATTATATCTGTAGATTATCTTATCAAGATAATATATTTTAATGAAAGATACATTTTATTCTTCTGTATAATCACCTCATGGTTGATATACAGAAAGATCTCAAAAAGTGTTTATTAGATGAATATACAACTGCATGCATGAGATTACCAAAGATTATTTGAGTAGGTTTTGATCTCCAGAGTATATTTATCTTCTTTTGCTTAAATCATTCATAGTAATATCATTTTGAAAACAATCTATAGAAACTGCCTAAACATTATCAGCAAGGATTTTGGATGAAATAGATACCCTTCTGAGACAATGAAGTTTGTAAAATTTAAGGTAAATCTTCAGTTGTTAAGACATTTCACAAACTTCCTAGCATTAGTAAGACTTAACTAAAAAAAATATCACCTTATCTAAAAGTTTATGTTCCCATACAAAATGCTTAGTGTTTATTTTAATGTCATCTCCAATAGTTTTTTAAAGATATCTAGCTTAATGATCTTCTAATGTACCCTAAGACTCTAGAGGAATTTGTACAACACTAGATGCTACAGAACATCTGCTTAAATAAAAGAAGAAAGAAGCTTATGTCAGCCACACAAATAAAAGAAGGCAAAAGTATAGTCAAAGCTTTCTTTTGCTGAATACACTTCAGAAATGAACTATTAATATCTGAGCTATGGTGTTTCATAAGGTTGAGTGGAATCAACACATAAAATAAAACTAAAATAAACCATAAATTTAAGCTTGCACCGGACCATAGAAATTTCCAGTTGTCCTCACTATAGCTTTTTATGAGTGGGATAGATTTTTTTGCTTATATTTTAATACTGTCTACCCTCTGCAGGTAGACTGAGCATAAGGGTTTGTAAAATTGTAATAACAAAAAGAAAAGCATTTTACTTGAACTAAAGCTAATAACTAGCATTTAAATGTTTTACTTCCTTTAATAACTGAATTGTTTTTGTTTGATGCAATGTTCAAGATATTTGTAAAAACACAGTTTTCTACTACTATTTATAGTTTTGGAAGTAGAAACTGAAAAATAAGTACTCTGTCCTTATCTGTGAGACAAATGCCCCAACATGCTCAGTAGATACCTGAAACTGTACATAATCCTGAACCCTAAATATGCCAGCTATTATGGTTTGTGTCTTGATGTCTCCCTGAAGTCTCATATAATCACAAGGCTTTTTCAGAGTTGGCTGAATCTAGAGTGTGTGATGCTGGGGCTAACAGTGTTTTGACTGGTAAAATAGTCTACTGATTGGTTTGGCATAGTTATGACTAGGATTAAAATTGTGAGAGTTACACTGCCCTGAGGTGGGTAACCTGTATGCAATCTAAGGGGCTTATTTACCCTTTTCCTTGTTTCTTTTGGTGTCTTCCGTCACCATGAACTTTTGTCACTCTGCCATGTGCTACCCTTCCTTGGAGTCAGTCCATTATGTACTAAAACCTCCACAAACTGTAAGCAAAATAAATATCTCCTCCCTTAACTTTGGGTGTTGGGTATTTTGTCTCAGCAATCAAAAATTGCTAAACCACCCTTTTTCTCTATAGGTTTATACTTATGATAAAATTTAATATATAATATAGGCATGACAAAAGATAAATAACATAGTTTGAGTCTAAGTTTCCCCCCAAAACTTCACGATATCATTGGGGCAGGCCTCTAGACTTTGTGAATCACTCATGGTACAATGCTAGAATTGTGGTGTGGTCTAAATACAATACAAGGAACAGAAAGAATGTTTTCTCTCTGCTCCTCCTCTTTTGCTCTTATTGCTTGTGCTGTTTTCCACCACTAAACTGTTGCCCTATGCCATGTTTCACTCTGCCCTGGAGCCAAATGATAATTGACTGAAACCTCCACAAACTGTGAGCTAAATAAACCTTTCCTTCCTTAACATTAGATGTCAGGTATTTTGTTGCAGCCAATGAGAGAAAAGTAATCAAGACACAACAATAAAAATAAAGTAGAATAATTATAAAAATATAGTTTAATGAAATTACCAGCATTATGACTGTTGTGTTTTGAGACCATTAAGTAAAATATGTTTTTTTGGAACAGATAGCTATATCATACCATGTGACTTAGTGACCAATACAGTTGCTCATTGACTAGAGGGCAGGTATCATAGGCATCATGGATACACTGAAAGAAGCAATAACTCATGTCATCCCAAGTGGGACATATTAGGACACTGCCAGATTTCATTGTGCTACTCAGATTGGTGTATATATTAAAAGTGATGAATAGTTTATTTTTTGAACTTGTCTTTTAATGTTTTACTACAGTTTAAGTTGGTAAACTGAAACAACAGACTGTGAGACTTCAGTATAAGACAATATAATATGACTATTCACCAAAAATGCATTTACATGTAATAAGTTTATCATGTATTTACATACAGTAAGTTTATTCTTCCTACATAAAGTGATTTCTAACATGAAATGTTAAGTGATTTTATATATATATATAAATATATACATATATTATTTATATATATATATTAACAAATCTGCATAAGTGAAAGTTGGCATGGGGATTTGAACTCAGGACTTCACACTTGCCAGGAATGTGTTGTTATATCACTGAGCTAAATCCTCAACCTGTGAAAATGGCTTTTTAAAGAAAATTTTGAGATGAGATAGAAAAAGGATAAAGACAATGATATTGCTAATAATATATAATAATAATGAGAAGAGTTCAGATTTCATAGTATCGTACACCTTTGAGACACTCTGGAAACATTACCACTTGCAATGAAATTCATATTGATCCTAATAATTTGCTGTTCCTCCTATGAAAGCTTAAGGAGAAAACTCCTTTTCCCACACTGAATATGAATTTGCAGCATCATTTTCCTTGAACAAATATTTGAGTGAAAAAGCAATTTTACCTTTGAATTTAGGTCTTAAGAGAATTTATAATTTTTATTAAGTTCTTGAGACTTTCATGTACTAGTCACTCTTGATTGTCAATTTGACTGAGTCAAGTGGCTCTTGACAGATGATTGGATTATGAGGCAACTAACTCCATCAGTGGGCTCCCCCATGGATGAGTCCACAACTGAATGGGATGTGAAGCGGTGGGCAATCATAGGGAGAAGGGCACCATGGGGCATGCCCTTGGGGACTACGTCCCATCTCTGACCACCTTCATCTGAGACTTTTCTCCTGTTCTCCACTTCCTATACATCAAGCGTTGAGCAGCTTTTCTCTGACATGCCCCTCCCACATGTTTCTATCTTGAAGCCAGGCAATCTTGGGCTAAAACTCTGAAATTCTGAGGCAAACTAAACCTCTTCTTTAAGCTGTGCCTCTGGGGCATTATGGTCCAGCAACAGAAATGTTGATCAATACGCTTATTTTTTGCAACCACACAGCTCCCCTGACACTGTTGGATGACAAGAGACTTGCTGCCCAGTCAAGCATGTTATCCCTGTTGGTGGAGAATAAAACATCGCCCATGAAGATCAGAGCACTCATGGCCAAGGCTATCACTGACCAAAGGAGCATGGATAAGCTCAGCCCAGATCAGCTTAGTCTGACCAGATGATCAGAAACGTGCAACTGACCAGCAGATTCATGAGCAATAATAACGGTTATTACTGTAAATACTAGGTGTTTTGACTTCTGACTGATTGAAAACTCACTGATATACATTCTTTATTTTGAATTCAACAATTAATTTTTGAAGAGCTGTTTATTCATACATATAAATTTAATATAGGAAACAATTTTGTTCCCATGGTTAAGATATTGTGCGTTCAAGTATGTAACTACATGGAAACTATTTTCTAAAAGTTTAAATTTCCAAAATTTATTCTAGGTATGCTGACTTTTTTTTTGGGGGGGGTAGAAATTCACCGTAACTCCTATTTCAGTTACAATGTAGACATTTTTCAAAGTTGGTAGTAACTGTCCGTCAGAAGAGGTGCATCTGAGGGTTTTTTTGCCTTTTAAATTTTTATAATATAGGAGAAAATTAAGGCATTGTTATTTCTAGACTTCAAACTGGAGGTCAAACACAAACATTTATTTATACAGCCCTCATTATTATTAACAATATTATTCCTTAATATACACATTATTATTATTATAATCCTTAATATATTATTCCTTAATATATACATTATTATTCCTTAATATATATATTATTCCTTAATATATCAATTACAATATTATTCCTTACAATGTTATTCCTTAATATATACATTAACTAAAGGCAACTTCAATTTCGCAAAATATAAATTTTTAGTAGAATTAAGAATAACAAAATTGAAATTTATGGTAATAGAGAAAAATTCAATTGCAGTGTACATAATTTTGCTATCAGTTCACAATCAATAACCTGTATTTGAATGGGATTTTTCTTTATGTAGCTCAGGTTGGCTCTGACCTCAGCGGGTAACTCAAGCTGTCCTTGAACTCATAATGAACCTCAAGCCTCAACTAGCCATCCCTGGAGTTGGTATTACAGTCCTGTTCCACCACACCAAAAATATTTTTTGTTGACTAAGGTGATATACTTTCTCAAAAATTTTTCTATGTAATCTCTTACAGTATGTGTCATATAAGACTGAATTTATATTATTATTTTTGATATGCACATGACTTACTTATATTATGGAAAACAGGGTATTCTAAATGATTGCTACAAGTGATATAAATTCTTAAGTAAACTTACTAATTTAGAGCCTATTCCAATTTTTAGAAGTGAACACAACTTAATATGGTTAAATAATTACCCAAGAACCAGGAAAATTGATGTGAATGTATGTTTTTGTATGGCAATCAATTATGCCCAAATCTGCAGAAGTGCCAGTAGAAAAAAAACCAAATTTAAAAATATTCATTCATTGTGCAATGATTGTTGCAAACATGCGATATTTAGCTAGCTTTTAAGGTTCTTGTTTTGCTTTTTCTCACATCAGCAAATGTGCAGTCAATACAGTATGTGCAAAGACTCATATATAGTTTTGTATATAACAGATTGTAGCCTTTCAATATTTTCTAACTTACATATTTTTGTGTGCACAGACTATCCTGAAATATATGATAATCAAAGAAGATTAAAGGTGAGAATCAACTTTCTTTTAATGAAGTCAAGTTATTGCATTTCTAATTACCATGCTCAAGTTTAAGGGTAAGGAGAAGCATTAATTTAACTATTTTCATGCATTTGTACACACACATACACACCTTGACATTCTCGATTTCACCTTTTACTGCATATCAGCTCTGTCCTAGGAACTTTTCAGGATAAAGGAACCATAAAACTAATTAAATACCATGGCACTCATAGGAAAGACAGATAAGATTGTTTTCTTAAGGCCACTATAATCAGGAAAGGATATAGAGGTAATGGTGGGGGACATGCCAGAGCTGAAAAGAAGATGACATATGAGTCTGCATTTTGCCTGAAGCCTGGCTGGAATAAAAAGTAGGGAAATTTTTTTCAACTAACTCAGTTCTAAAGGAGTATGGAATCATTTGTATGGAGTGAGCATGCACATGGATTCAACATCAGCTCTTTTATCCTCCTCCAACTTATGTTGTCACCTAAAAATGGCTGTCTTTAAGCACACAATTATTTGGGGTGACTTCAGTTTAGTGTTGTTATTAGCTTTAGTTTGTATTTTGAGCAATGGAAAACTCCTGATAGGACCATAAGTGACAACTGCAATATTGTTTTTATTGCCCTACACAATAAAACACTGTGGTTTCACTGTGGTACCTTTTAAGTCAGAGCTACTTTCTTGGTGATGGGTAATCTATTTCAAATGCTAATAATTTAATCTACTAATTTATCCAAGCAGGGACAGTTGTGCCTCAGTTCATGAATTTATTTCACTCCACAGTTCTGAAAAAGGTGGCCATATTCATGTTCATACAGGGAAGATGATCTGAGGTCATGTTTGTTACTTGATGTAGAGTTCACAAATGGAAAGAAAATTATGCCAAACACCTCATCTTGGGTGCTGAAACCTATGTGAACTGAGGTAATACTATATAGAACAACTGTAATACACAGAAAGAGATTTAAAAATGTATCTTCTAACATCCATCTCAGAATATTCATTCTTTCTCATTGGTAATAGAAATTTACTACAGTCTTCTGAATTGGACCATCTAACACAGGGACCAGTGGAAGATGCAAATTTCATTCATATTGGGTATAAATAAAGATTAAGTTATTTCTTCCAATTTTTAGGTAAAATAAACAGAAAGTTAAGTTACTTTGTAGCCACTCACTGTGTCATCTTTTTCTATGATTTAGAAATGGATCGTTTTCTGCATTTTTTGATTACTACTCTTGGTAATAGAGACATTCAGAGTTGTGAAGCAAAATGTTGTTAGTTTCACAGGATATGTGCTGGTACCAGGTTGATATAGGATTAGGCAGGACAGGTAAGAGGAGTTTCAATATTTTTTGAAAGATAATATTATCAAAATCAGTGCAGTGCTTGTATAAATTTAATGTTTTAAGTGATATGAAAGCTGTAGTGGTAAAAATTAAAAATCCTTGAGTTGTAATTCTAGTGTTAGGAAAGGGTAAGGAGAGGGACAAAACAAGAAGATGAAAATCCCAGTTGCATAACATTAGTGATCTTATGAATATTGGTCAAAAAGATACAGTAAATAGCAGATGATGACATCCTGGACTGGACATCCTGAATTTGGAGCACACATAAGACATCTATTAAGAGAGACAGGGCTGGTGCTGTGGTGTTAGATCTGAGTTTCTGTTAAGAGAAATACTTATCACCATTAGGGGCTATTTACACATGTGAAAAAATTTGAAGCCACCTTGGAATAAATTGTAGAGCAAATCCACCAAACTCTGCTAGCAAAGCTTTAGAGAAAAGCTTAGTAAGCACAGGCTAGACAAACCAACATGTGGACAGGGTGGAACTTTGAGAGCTAGGGATTGTGATGACTCATAGTGTCAGTGAGTAACAGTCAGATGGAAGAAACATGGATAGCATCAAAGGCAACAACAACATCCACCAATATCTGAGCAATTAAAGTTCATTATCTTTGAAATTATTAGAATTTTGAGAAATCAAGAAATATTTCTGCAAAACACCTGAGGAAAAAGACATATTGCTATAATTGGAGTACAGGGTACAAGAGGCATCGTTTACTTAGAATTGTTGTAAGCAACTTGTAGGTGAGGGAAACAAAATAAACAAAATGAAATACTAATATGAATCCAAGACAGGTTTTTTTCAATTTCAGTGGTCTCTATTTTCATTTTTTTTTAGTCAAATGTAAAGACTGGACCACACATTTGGAAAGCATGAGAACGATGAATCAACATTTTAGAGTTGTTGAATGGGGATATTTCACTAAATACATCCTGCCACATCAAAAATATATTCCTGGGAGTATTAATATTAATTAGAATATCTGGGGCACATTCAGACATGTTATCAAGATAGAGCAAAATAACATTATATATATTGGTAAGTTAGAAATGACCAAATTTTTTAAGTTTTTCAATATTTTTTTGACTCAGAATCAAACTCAGGACCTCACACTTGCCAGTCAGGCACAGTGCTGCTGAAATATAGCCCTGCACCCCCCAAGTTTTTGTTTCATTTTTTATGTATTGTTCCAATTTGGAAGTATTGTCTATGTTCTCCTTCCATAAGTTGCAATGACTTGATGTGAAGGAGATGTCTCCCCAGGATGCAAGTTTGTGCCTCACAGAAAGGGTGAGAATCAAAAGTCCCACTTACCTTGGTGATAGTAACTTTTTGACACAGAGAACTTTTGAAGGCAAAGAGTTCTGTTCCACTGTCTACCAGGAATGTCACAACTCTGCCCCAGACTTTGGCAATGACCACAGGCTCTTGGGAGCCCAATATGATAGAGCTTGTCTGTCCTATGTATTCAGGCCTGATAGGATGAAACTCATTTGTCAGTAACTCATTTGTCAGGGCTGACAGTCCAATTTTTCCTCAGTCAAAATGTGGAACTCAGAAGGAATTGTTGATAGTCATCTTGAATGGGCATTAGATGATGCCACCTGACCATGATAGGCTTGCTGTTGTGAGTTGAGAGTGAAGCTATAGATGTTAGCAGGAATTGCAGTAGCCTATGAAGGTGCCAAGGTGCCCATTCAGGAAGAATGGGACTCTATTAACATTTTTATTTTTAGATATTTTTTGAGGTGCAAGGAGTGGTTTGGTTACATTTTTAACTCTATAAAAGCCCCATTCCTGAAGTCATGGACTGTGTGTTTCAACTAATTAGTTTCCATTCTATCTCCCTATAATGTATGTTGTGTACCCTTAAACAATGGTGCAACAGACAAAAGGTGGGTGCCCCTCAGAGAAAAACCATTCCGATGCTCACCTGGCCACATCACTCACTGGGACTAGGGCAAGAGTTAGCTAAGGAGGGTGCAAGGTCTCTGCTATGTTACTTATTGATTGCTACAGAACCATAAACGAAGGCCCCACCAGCCACCATGATCAGTGCATCCCAGTTAGTGCAAAGAGGGAGAAGCCTATTGATTATGCTGTCCATTCCATTCACTCACTTATTCATTCAGCAGGCACTCACGTTGAACACTCCAACTGCTCTTCCCTTGTGGCCTTAACTAACAAGAGGTAATCAAGCTCTTCTTTTATTTAAACTGAGTAGCATTTACAGATTGACAACTAGAGG